>CM035434.1:68638647-68701147 GCA_020310875.1 Ceratopteris richardii
TTGTTGTCGAGTTCTGCACTCTAAAAATGCGGTGTCAGCTACATTTTTAATACCTCACTGAGGTTTGCTTGGACAGATGTACATTCTAACCGTGACGAACCATTATCTAGCCTGTGGACAACCCTCCCTACAAATGGGTGGAAACCCTTTTCATCTGGAGAAAGAATGCAGTATCATCACTACGCGCATATGGCAATGCAATGCTACATTCTTTGCATATATCACTGTAGTCTGTATGCATAGGAGTTCAGACACTTCTTATGACTTTCAGTTCTGAATAAGAATCAATGTGAGTGAAGGAATGCAGCTTCTTATGTCAGCACTTATACAGAGCTGATGATGTCGTGTGTTGAAATCAACAAGATGATAACTATGCTCTGGATGCAGTCTTATGATGTGCAAGTCCCCATGACAAAGACAAGCACCATATTCCTCACGTGGCTACCCATGAAATCCTTGCATCATGCATGTGAATTGATGTGGTCGAAACAGCTCAGAAATACAAGTTGAACCTACTGTTAAAATGTTCACGATGCCCTTGCATCTGAACAAAAAAGGCAAGTAAGAACCTTGGTATATATACCTTCCTAAGTTCAGAATTATCTCAACTTAAGAAGAATGCCTTGATACCAACAAATAAGGGCATTAGCTTTGTGAGATCCAAGGATATGGAATTCGTTACCCTCCGAAAGCACTCTCAACTCGCACCTGCCAGTTCACTCCAGGCCCTGGACTGTACATTGAAGGAGTGCACATGTCATGTCTCCACGGTCCCTCTGCCTCTCCAAGATTTCCAAAACATCTCCTTTTTCAAGTCCCCTGCCCCCAGCCCACTCAAACCCCTCTTGAGAAGAAAATGGTTCCTGACAATTATGAAACTGCTCTCTTAGATTATGGTTATGAGATCGCTCTCTTAAACTAGGAGCCTCTATATCTTTGGAGATTCCCTCTGTATTCTCATCTTCATCACCCTTAAACTGAAGCCCTACCAGTTGCTGGCCTTCACTCATCTTCCTAGTCTTTTTTCGATCTAGAAACTGTTCTAGTACCCCATTCTCCTTGCCACTTATGAAGCGGACTATTGCCCTTGCTGCCCTCCGTTTCACTTCCTTCACTGCTGAGTCCCATCTCTGTTTTTCATGAGCAAGCTGATCGGCCTTTACCTTCACTTCTTCCTCTAGACAACAAATTCTTCCATCTTTCAATGCAGCATCAGCTCTCACTTCATTCAGCTCCTCTTTCAGGACCTCTATTTCTTTCTCCCACTCATCCTTCGTCTTCTCCTCCCTATTCTGCTGCACACCTTGTTTGCTAGGTAGCCTCTGTGATCTTTCTATGCATTCTTGATGGAGCTCCTCTTTAAGGATCCTGAGCTCATTCTTCAACTCATTTACTAGCAAGTCCACCCTCTCCTTTTCAAACAGCTGCTGCTCTAATGTGTGCAACAGCCTCACCTTCTCAGTGATGATTTGTTCAGAACTCCCTTTCTCCTTCATCATCTTCTCTTCTTTTCTTTCCATCTCTTGTCTGACACTCTCTGTCAGATGCAATGTTTTTGAAAACTTGTCATCCAAAAACTTACTCTTACTTGATAAAGTCTTAAATGGAACTTCTTGTTTTATCATCAGCAGGAACGGTGATGTTTGGAGAAGCAACTTTAAACTTTCGGTGTTAGAGTAAATGTAATTTGCCAATTCCAAAGCATCACACTCCTCACTAGAGCTATAACTCACCTTCAATGGATTTTGTGAGATGAATGCACTTGCAGATTGCAGAGTGCCATAAAGTTCATTCACCCCTTGTCTGCATAAAAGAAATAAGTCAATAAGCTTATCTTGGGAATTTTTAAGGCCAGACAACTTCATCTCCTTCTTGTTCAGTTCCACAACTGAGTTATGCTTCTTGTTCATCCAATCCAATTGACAACCATTAAACCTTTTCTCCCAAATCCCCTTTTCTTTCAATAAGGTTCCTCCAACTTCCTTAAATTTGTATTCCCATTCCTTCACAAAGTCTTGTGAGCCCAAAACCTTGTGCATATCAGAAGCAGCAGCCGCATCTGCCATCACTTTTTCCTTCTCTTTTGTGTCTCTTCCAAGCACACCATTAAGCTTTTTCCTCAGCCTCTCCTTCTCTACCTCCAGCATACTACAGTGAGCCTTGAGCCTTCCTATTTGATCTGCCCTGTTTCTAAGTTGACATCGTTCAGAGAAATGCAAAGAACGTGCCATTGTCAGTCTCCTGATGTTCTTCTCTAGAGCATCCAACAGCTGCCGAACCTTCTTGTAGTCTTTCAAGTCCTGCTGGATAAGGACTACCCTCAGTGTGCCAATAACTTCTTGCTGTCTCACCAGAGCTCCTTCAAGCCTCTCTATCCTGTCCTGTGCTAATCTAATGATCTTTTTATCTTCTTTCATCTCTATTGCTATTTCCAGGTCAATATCCCTCCCCTTCTGAGAATCTATTGCAGTAACAGGCTCCTTCTGCCTTTGCAAACCAGCTGCTCGCATCCTTGGGACAGAGCCCTTTTCAGCCAGATTCTCCTTGAGATCACCGAATCTAATCTTGCCATCTTGAATCGTACTTTCTTTCTTCCTAATAGAAACATCCTCT
This sequence comes from Ceratopteris richardii, assembly GCA_020310875.1. Taxonomy (NCBI): domain Eukaryota; kingdom Viridiplantae; phylum Streptophyta; class Polypodiopsida; order Polypodiales; family Pteridaceae; genus Ceratopteris; species Ceratopteris richardii. The sequence continues at coordinate 68,641,261 of CM035434.1, forward strand.
TTTCCATGTATATTAACAGACGCCCTTGTAATTTTTTTACCCCCGAGGAGCTCCTCTCCTGTATCACACTCCAAAGAGAAGCGCACCCTGTTAGGATTCCTCTTTTTGACTTGCTGTCTTTTCTCCATTTCAGCTTGATCATCAATCTTCCTGGTGTCCTCTTGATTGAAATTGTGCTTTATCCCACCATCAACACTTAAATCTGGCACATTTCTAGGGTCCAAGCTGTTTTCTTTTAAATTTCCCTTGATAGCACTCTGTGCTACGTCTGTTGAGAAGGCTGGAGATGAGTCCGATCATCAAAGACTGCAAGTTCACAAAATAAAGATTCAAAATCAAGGTTCTCACCTTTTGTACTCTCTTGCGGGAGTATCTCTGTCCGTTGTTCATCTATTCCTGAATCCTTTACATGTTTTTGAAGGTGCCTATGCGGCGGCCGCTTGTACTTTTTGCTCTCCCCTGCCGTTTCCACATTCCCGTGGATCGATCGTTTTCCACTATGTAGGCATTCAGAAGGCTTCACTTCAGGAAGACTGCTAGATCCCATCTGCCATATTCTCTCATCATCCACAGATAACGCAGTTACATGTCTTACAGCCGACGGATCCCCCTGCTGAGGCCACTTCTTGGTACTGTTGACCTTCGCAAGCCGGCGAGGCGGAGAGCTGCTCTGTGAACGCATACGTCTAACATGTTTTCGAGGCTTTGTTCCCTGTATGATAGACTTTGCATGCCCGCATGGCACGTCCACTTGGATCCAATCCTCCCCTTCTCCGAATCCCATCTCATGCTCAACATCGATTAAGCCTTCAACCGTTTCAACGGTTGAATTTCCCCTGTCTGACAAATCAGTCTTCATCACTGCTTCCATTTCAGCTCATGGAAGCGTGCCTTTATGTCCTCTCCATATCTGACTTCCTTTTCCATGGTGACTTGAACTCAAAAGCGAGACACAAATACATGGGACAGTCCGCATGTTTCCTATGCAGCAAAGAAGGAGAATCTTAGCAAGGAACAAGGCAAAATCCTGGCCACCGATTGGAACGTAATGGCAGACAGTACTTCCGTATGCTACGAACGACCGAGAAAGGGCGTGGAGGCATCAGCCCGGCTGCACGACTTTTGGAAAGGATCGCGAATCGCGATTCTTTTTTTTTTTTTTTTTAACCTGATTTTTAATGTAGCCAAAGATTCTAAAAGATTGAGATTTTTTTTTAAATGGAGGTTAGGCTGAAGCCTAGTCTTCGGGTTTTAATTTTGAAAAAACAAATGTACACGGTGAATGGGCATAGTAACCACGGAACTCTCTTATCTCACACAGCACGGTATCTCACACAGCACGGGTTAGGGTTAGACAAGAGATTGCAACAGCAGAAGTTTCAATTGCTCTAACAGTAGAAGTTTCAATTGGTTTAATAGGCCAAAGGCTTACATATATCCTGCTAGTGGAGAGAGTCGAACCATCGCCCCCCTCAAGAGGCGAGGGACTCAATCAATCGACCCAACACATGTAGACTAAGAGATTGGATTCACACATGACAATAGAGTAGCACACTAAGTTAAGGTGGTTTCAAACATGTGCGGTAGAACAATCCCTTGTAAAATGATAGTTCCATTAGAAACACAAACATAAATTGAACTAAGTCGTGTAAGCATTCACAAGAAAACTACAAATGTTGGGGATATCTCGTGTATACAAATGTTGGGGGGGTGTGATGTAGTGGTAAACATCTTGGACCCTAAATGAAGGTCTAAATGAAGGTCAAAGGTTCAAGACTTGTAAATTGGATTGATGTTTAACTTAGATGAAAATCAAAGGTTCAAGTCTTGTAATTAATTGGATTATGTTTAACCTCTTAAAAGTGGGGGATAAAGTCTCAAGCCGCTTGGTTGGGTGGTTGGGCCTTTTGCCTATTGAGGCGGGGGCAAGGGTTCAACCCCCACCAGCGACATGTAAGGGACATGTTATCATGGAAACTTGTATCTTGTGGCTGATGTGTCATCGTTTGTCCTGTTTCGTAGTAGTTGTGACTATAGTCTAATCCAACTATGTAAACCCCTGTTCTTGTGGGATAAGGGGGATCCCATGGGTACTATGCCCTTCTTTGTACAGTTGCAATTTCAAAGTTAAAGCCTGGAGGAGTAAGCCTCGGCTGAACCTCCATTTAAAAAAAAAAAAAAAAAAGTGGGGGATAAATGGTCCATAGAGAGTACATATTCAAGTCTTGTAATTAATTGGATGATGTTTTACCTCTTAAAAGTGGGGATAAAGGGTCCCTCGAGAGTACATGAGTTGTTGTTTTTAAATTTCAAACCTAAAAGAAGAGTAGTTCTCCAATTGAACTTTCATAAAACAATTGAAAACTACAAGTACAGTTCAAAAATCACAATGAAAAATTGTGTTATCACTTCATGTGATTTTTTTTTGCTTGGGAGTTTGATCGTAGTATTACTCATGCTATTGGCTGAAATTTTGGAAGAGAAAATGCATCCATTTACACGACCCCCTTTATCTCCCACATTCAAGGGTTCACATAAGGTGTCGTATAAGTGAGAATGGGCTACCGCCCTCCATGACTTGATAGCTTTCTCTCAGCCATCCTTTCTTTGCCTACCTTTTCTACATAAAGGATGGCCCATAACTTTAGGCACCCTAGCCTCTTCTTAAGCCCCTAAGGTCTATGATCTTACTTTATAACATTAGTTTTACGAGTTGAAGAAGAAACCATGGTGCTCGCGCATGAGATTCCAAGTGAGAAAATACACACATGATGATATGGAGCCAAACCTCCCACCACATGACCCTTCTTATGCAATACCTTTGTAAGTGGAGAACTATCTCCACCTCACCTTTCCCAATTACCACTCCTACCGAAGGAGTGGTCTAGGATGAGAGCTAACCTAGCCTCTCGTCTCTGTCCTAAGGTATTAACCATTTCCTTCTCCCCCCTCTGCTTGACCTTGAGTGCCAACGCTCCCCCCCCCTCTCGAGTCTGTCGTCCCTCACAGACCCTTGTTGGAGTGGGTGTTCCATGTAGTACGATGAGAGATAGTGTCCATCATGTATCCACAAGACCAGTTTGTCTTCCAAATGTAGCAGGGTCTATTGTCATGTTCTTCATTATGTCGCTACTAACCTTTGCAAGGTTGAGTCCCTTTGTATGTACTTCTTATTTGGATTCCAGCATGACGGTGTATTTTGTGAGCTTCCAAAAATTTCTAATTGCTCAAAAGAGGTTGCAGGTGTTGATTTTGATCAGTTTTCGGTTGTGAATCGCTTCATAGGTATTGATGTTGTAACCTTGATGTTATTTGGATCTTTTGAACATGGTGTTGGCAACAGTCAAAGGCATAGATGCAGAGGAATCATGTAGAGGTGGACTACAAAGATTCGTGGGGATCCAAGCAATCATTTTTTTCAAAGAAATATACTTCATATTACTTTTCCAAAACTCCAAATAGTGATTTTTATCACTTTTGTAACATATGTATCATAAACATACCCGATTTTGTATTTATTAGCTCCATTTTGTAGAATCCAAGGAGTCCTTGAGCTTGAGGAGCTTAGGTAAAACAAGCATACCAATTTTGGTAATTTTTAGATCTCATTTAGACCTCCAAATGCCCCCTAGAACTTATTTTTTAAATGTGTCGGTCACTAGATGTGAAACCAGTCAAAACTAGTTTAGAATCTACAAAAAGAGCTAGAGAGGTCATTTTTGGGCTTAGCTTGTATGAGTTGAGGACAGCATAGAGTTAGTTTGAGTTTGTAATAGTGTTCTTGAGCAATAGAGTTGATTTTCTACCTTTCATTGTGTCTCACTTGTCTCTTCCTTGTATGTGTGTATGTGTGTGTGCATCTCCATGCTTCTCACCTTCCTTTCACTACTTCTTGCGTTCACGATCTTCATATCACTCCTATCTCTTCAGTGGATTGACATTAAGGAGGTGGAGCTTCTTAACATAGTACTTACCTTTGTGCTAGAGCTACACCAAATTTGGCGCCGTTGTCGGGGATCGAGTTCTAGGACGAACGCTTGATGGTAAGAGTATAGCAAGAATCGGCATTGGAAGGTAATTATTTCAGTTTTTGTTGTTTTTTTTGCATAGTTTTTTTTCTGTTTTTCATCTCCCCTACACTCCTCCTTCATCACCACATCATCTTCTTCCACTCCAAAAAAATCAAGAATTTCACCATATCCACCTATGCTCCTCATTTTTCTCATTTGCGCATGAGAAAGAGAGAGAGCTACTGAGCTTGCATATGTGTGTGTGTTTTTACGTTTCCTTGTAGGAACAATACTCTAGAATAGTAGGAGAGCTCCAAAAAGGTAAAAACTTAGACTTTCAACCATATCTGCCATTGGTGTCAGACCATCAAAGTTGGCTTTTTTGGTAAGCATCTATAGCACGGTGTAGGCGACACTTGTGCACACACAAATCCACAGCCACATCCCAAGAATCATCACTTTGGTGGGCCATCACGATGGGCTCATGCCATCGTGATTGTGTCACACCATCGTGATTGGCTCACGCCATCACGATGGCTTAATCGGACCATCATGACGGTTCAATTGGACCATCACGACGATCTTGCCGACCCCACGCCATTACGATTGGCTCAAGCCATCATGGCGACCCACTTGCCACATGTCATTTGAGCCATCACGATGACTCGACCACCTCGGACCATCGCAACGCCTCATTAGGATAGACCATCATGATAGGTCACTAGACCATCGCGACGACTCAATCAATTCAGACCATCACGATGATCCAAGTATGCCCTCGTGACGGTTCACCAGACCATCAGGACTACTCGATCACTTTGGACCATCATGATGGGTCATTGGACCATCGCAACACCTCAACCTTTTGAAGCATCATGATGGTTCTAGACCATCATGACGGTTCAATTGGACTATCGTGACGGTCCCAAACCATCACGATTATCTCAAACCATTGCAATTATTCACCTAAAACACCAAATTTAGGGTTTTATTTTTTGAGCTATTTTAAGGCCTATTTTGAGTAGTTTTGGAGTGATTAGGTATATTGGAGGCCCCTTAGCTCACATTTGGAGAAAAACTTGTCTACCAATTTTAACCCCCAAGAGCCTAAACGTTCATAACTTCCTCATTCGAAGTCTGTTTTTTGAGCTTTAGAGCTGGTTGGAAAGCTCCTTGCAAACCCTATGTGATCTCAACTGTCTTTCTTAAGAATAACGTATGGATATTTAGATAGTATAAATTGAAGTTGACCCACCTGTGGGATTAGGAAAGCAAGGGGGGCACTTGAGAATTTTTGCCAAAGGAAAAGGGACCCTTAAAGGTGTATACATCAAAGTGCATGTCCGTTAACTTAAAGATTGATCTAAACATTGGACTTTTGTAGGTCTAGCAAGAGTCAGCCAAGGGCATTCAAAGCAAGGCAGAGAGCGAACTAAGCAAGGCTTGGGAAGCACAACTTCTTGGGCACCAGAGCCATCAACAAAGCTGACTCGAGGTTGGAAAAATACTCAAGCCCCTCAGTCAATTACTACCTTTCTTGGGCACCAGAGCAATCAACAAAGCTGACTCGAGGTTGGAAAAATACTCAAGCCCCTTAGTCAATTACTACCTTAGGCTAAGTGCACGTAGCATTGTGGATTAAATTAGGACAACGATAGGAACGCATCAAGTGAAAGAGCATTAATTTTCTCAATTCCAAGAGTAAGATAAAAGTGTGTGATACAAAAACCCTAAAGGAAAGAACTTAAATTTGACGGAACGAGACGTAAACATAAAACAAAAAGTCAATTCCTGACATGTACATTGAGGCAAGACAAGAATTTAAAGGAGTAAAAACGAAACAAGTGACTGAAAACAAAGAAGCATTGGTGATTAGAATGTGTATTGAGTGGTCAAGGAAGACAAATTCATGAACCTTAGATCAGGCAAGCATATAGGTAAGTTAGATCGATGAAGCCTTAGATCATCGGAAGCAAGTGTAGGAACTACTACACGTTCCTGGACACAACAATTGAATAGCTACCCTTATGATTCGGGCTCAGATATTAGTGAGTCTGAAATGGCTTATAGCATGGAAAGACTAGAAGGAGGGTTAAGTGTAGCCTATTTGGAAGGACTTGAAGGACCTTACAGGACCCAATTAGAATACGTCCAAACCAACCACCTAGGTGCTCGCATCGACGAGGATGGTTTGAGAAGATTAGTGGTGCAATTGCACAATCCTGACCAACCCATTGGATTGGAACGTTCGGTGTTAAAGTTCGAGAGATATGCTTACTTAGACAAAGAAGGAACAATGTACATCTTAACTAATCAGCCTAACCATACAAACAAGCTTGGTGTAGTTATTACCGATACAGAAGCAGGAACCCAAGGAAAAGAATCAATAGGAGATGAACCGAGGACACCTAGAGGGAAATCCATATTGACAAGAATACTAAACCCAGAATGGATCCCTTAGGATAATAGAAGCATTGAATTATTCTTGAATAAGGACATCAATGAAGCATTTTGGCGGTATAGAATGGATCAACCAAGTGAAGTAGGCTCCATTACCATTTACGAATTCAAGGACCCAGAGACACCTAGAAAGGTAGTGTACCTAGACAACACTTCAGAATGAGTGTTCGTAGTACATGATCATGCAAGACGTGCTTATACATGGAGAGGCGAGTTAATATTCCCTCCATCACGAGCGAATGTAAACACTAGCCATCAAGGTGCTGGGACATCTTTAGTCCATGGTTCCCAAAGAGAGAAGAACAAAGAAAGGCCAGAAGTGAGTTTCACTCATCCCATAGGGAGAGATAGACCAACCATGGACTGACACTGATAGAATGGAGAGACCAAGGGAACCTAGAATACCAGGAGGTAGGGATGACTTTCCTCTACCTAGACCACATGAGCATCCAAGAATATTAAGACCTACTCAGTTAGTGAAGTCAATGAAAAATTACTTTGATGGGACAGGAGATCTGTAAGCCGTCGGAATATTATTTTGTATTATTTAGTCGAATCCTTGTACTTAGAACAGTCGCGCACCGAAAGGGTGTAGTAAAACCGTGTATCGTTTCTTGCTAATAGAAAGAATATGCATGGAAGAGACGACAGAAGAGTCATCGGCCTGTTCGGCCTGGGTGATAATCTGGAGTTGATTCTGATTTGGAGTTATTTTAATTGCAGACTTGTCTGTATGAATCTGTAGTGAAGTGAAGTAATCAGACTTGTGCGTATGAATCTGTAGTGAAGTGAAGTAATTAGGTATTATGTTATTGTTATTATATTGAAGTGAAATGTGGCGGTATGATATAGAATAGATGGATGTACTGCATATAAAGTTGCGATAATCAGTAGAATGTTCCGTGCTGAAGTGCACTGGAGTTTTTTCTGTAATTGTTGTACTTAATTTATGAAGTTGATTGTCAAAAGTTAAGCAATGAATTGGGAAAATATATATAGGGCCTCTGATTTATCAGACCCCTGACCATCCCAAGAACCCGGGGCAAGAAGAACTGTAACTTTAATATAGTATAATTTAACACTAGCGCCAGCCATGGGGCATGGAGTAGTCAGTTAGTGCATAGACTAAGTTGAGAAGAATCCGACGATATATGCCTATAACACATTCTGGAGAATCGTACCCGAAGTACAAAAGGGATCAACATCCCTGGAAAATTCCTAGCGTATTGGGCACACCTCCGAGTAGTAGTGGTGACAGACAAACGTTGGAAGGACAACGCGAAATTTGGGCCAGTGGAGTACCACCTCATTATTTCCTTGTGCAAGGACTACAGGGTATACTAGAAGTGCAACCAACCCCATCTGCGAAAAGTAAAGTTGGAGAAGTAAGCACTGGTTCCGGTGACAGTGTGGAAAATTCCGATCGAAGTCTGTGGAATTCCGATGGAATGTCAGATAATTTCGAGGCTGGGTTGCTGAATTTTGGTGAAAGTTCCACTCTTGGTTCTGATTTTGAGGGGACTAGTGTGTAGTTGGATGAAAGTTTTGGTGAAAAGTTCACTACACAATTCCATTATGATGAAGGGCAATTGGGTGTAGGTGTGTGGGAACGACTTAACAATATTCAATTACTAGGGGGCATGCCAGACGACGGGACAACACAGCAGCAATCAGGTGTAACTGGTTCAAATCATTCGGCAATAACATTTCCTATTAATTTAAACACCATGAGTGGTTCGCAACAGCAACAACATCAACAACAACATCATCATCATCAACAACAACAACAACAGTAGCAGAAGGCCATACCACCACGACCGGTACCCGCTGGAGTTACATATACAAAATTTGGCGGATTCCCCGGTGATGACCCAGATGCACATGTAAGAACTTTTGAAATTAATATGATAAAGAACACTAAAGTGCAGGAACACTAAAGTGCAGTGCCATCTCACTTTAGAAGAATTGTTGAAGATTAAGCCAGAGTTGTGGAAGCACGTAGCAAACCAATTCCTAGAGACTGCTTCCACTCACTCTCAGGAAGGTTCACACAAGAAGGTACCAGAAATACGCCTGGAAAGAATTGGAGATATGAGCGAAGGAGAGGAAGGTAATACCTATCTTCAAATAACCCATCAAGGCTACACCACCAAAGCCATCTTAGATTCAGGTGCCAGAGTAGCCATAGCTACCATTGCTTTATGGAAACGTTGGGGTAAACCAACACTAAGACCAACAAGAATGAAGCTACAAATGGCTGATGGACACATTGAGAAGCCATTAGGCTTACTAGAAGGGATATCTCTCACCACTTATGTTCTAGAATTTGAACACACTTTCGCCATTTGTGATTTTGGGAAAAATCATGCTTATGAGATAATTTTAAGACGACCATTCATGCGCCATTTGCAAATTGTACAAGATTGGGGAACTAATTCTTTGTACTTTCAACACTTAAGAGTGACAACAAAAGTGAATCTCAAAGATTATTCCCATCGAGATGTAACCCCAATTTAGTGGAATGCAATCCATAAGACACAAGAAGAAATAAAGTCAGTGCACTCATTAGACTCAGACCCTTCATGGTTGCACGAGGACACTCATTTATGGATGTGTAAGGTAGCTAAACAAGACGAAGAACGATTAAAAGCCAGAACGCTAGGTTCAGAATGAGATACACGAAATCTTCAAGATCCCGCTTATGTTGGAGTTAGACGTCTTCGAAAGCATGTGAACAACACAAGGAAGAAGAAGAAGCTTGGAGCACAACACACAATATTGAATGTATTACCACTAGAATGTACAACAATAAGTAGCCCATTAGAGCAATAGGCATATATACAAGACGTGGGGAAAAAACCTCCTAAAGAGGGAAAAAAGTGCCCCGATAGTCCTAGTGTGTTCACACACATCACTATCTAAACATATCAACAAATCCCCCTTGGGAGTGATGCGGTGAACAAGGAGCTTGCACTTGTGTATAAGAAAGTGCCAAGCTATGTGGAATCAATCCACAAAAGGAAGTAAGCCCAAGGCTTTGCGGAAAGCTTCAAACTTCTCCCTAGTTCTCCTGTGTGGGAACATATGCCAAGCTGATCTCTCCAAAAGAGAACCTCTCCCTGACATAATGATAATGCACCTCAATATGCTTAGTGCGAGCATGGAACACTGGGTTCCTTGCAACTGCCAATGCACTCTGACTGTCAGCGAAGATGGTGGTGGCAGAAGACCGATCAACACCCAAATCAACCATAAGGCATCTGAGCCACACACACTCAACAGTCGCTTTGAAAGCTACCCTATACTCAGCCTCACAACTAGAAGTGGCCACAGTAAGATGCTTCTTTCTCAACCAAGATATGCATGAACTACCAAGCATGAAGCAAAAAGCACTAGTGGACACATGAGTGTCATAGCAACCAGCCCAGTCAGAGTCAGAAAAAGCATGCAAATTTGGCGATCGAGATCCCCCTTCGGATAAAACAATCCAAGTAGTCGAGTACCACTCAAGTAGCAAAAGATGCACTTAACCACCTGCCAATGCTTCACACCTGGGCAATGCATAAACCTGCTCATCTGTGAGATAGCAAACTAAATATCTGGCCGAGTAATGCATAAGTAAATCAAGCATCCAACAGCCTCCTGATAGAGAACAACATCAAATGCATCTCCAACATCATGAAGACTCAATCATAAACTTGTCTCCATAGTAGTGGCAATAGGTTTACAGTCTTCAAAGCCAAAATGCTGTAATAATGTGTCAATATATTTCGTCTGACATAAACGCATTCCACCATCAACGTGCATAAACTGAATGCCCAAATAATGATGTAAATGCCCCAAATCAGACATCTCAAATGACGCATGTAAATCTGCCTTGAAATCAGCAATATGCTTCTCATGAGGATTAGTGAGCAGCATGTCATCAACATACACCACAATGATCAGAAGCACATCATTAGCACGCTTAACATATAAGATGCCTTTAGTTGGATTGTTCTTAAAACCATGTGCAATCAGATAAGCATGTATCTTTTCATACCAAGCACGTGGTGCTTCCTTTAAACCATATAATGCCTTCTTTAACCTGCACACCTGGTTTTCATGCCCTTTCTGCACAAAGCCACAGGGCTGACAAACATACACTTCTTCATGCAAGTCACCATTCAAAAATGTTGTTTTAATGTCCAACTAATGTACATTCCAACCATGATGAGCTACAAGTGCACAAATGCTATGAACAGTAGTCATTCGGCAAGTAGGTTGGCAAAGGTTTCATAAAAATCAATGCCTCTTTCCTGCGCATAACCCTTTGCAACAAACCTTATACGTGTCAACTGTTCCATTAGGTTTATGTTGGTATATTTAGGTAGTGATGTGTGTGAATAGTCTAGGATCACCGGGGCACTTTTTTCCCTCTTTAGGAGGTTCTTTTCCCTTGGCTTGTATATACTCCTATTGCCCTAATGGGCTACTTATCTTTGTACATTCTCTAGCAATACATTCAATATTGTGTGTTGTGCTCCAAGCTTCTTCTTCTTCCTTGTGTTGCTCGCATGATTTCGCAGATGTCTAACTCCAAAAATTGGTATTAGAGCAGGTCGCCACTTCATCTAGGGCGTCGTCTACACCTCTCCGGTTGCAGTCTCAGATTCGCACAAAATTTGGTGAGCATAGTCAAGGTGTTTCAGAGATAAAAATAGCTTCGTTTTGTGGTGCCAAAATCGCGATTTGAAGTCGTTTTGGCCTCCAAACGCACTATCGTAGTGCTTGTGTAGGCTATTTTGTCTTTTTGTGTCAAAGGTATATACCTGTTTTGGTTCGCTACTATAAGTGTCTCGAAGTTTGCTACAGGTTTAGCAGAACTCGTCTGGGCAGTTCCGTTCAACTTTTTGAGATACAGTTAATTTTTTGCATCAAGGTATTTTAGTCACCGGCCATGGCTGAAAGCAGTGATGTATTTTGTATGTTGGCCATTGAGGATAAGTTGGATGGTACCAACTACCTGTGGGCTTATATGATGCGACATGTATTGGTTGCAAGAGGACTTTGGAACATTGTGCAGGGTGTTGAAAAACATCCTATCACACTTGCAATTGTTACAACTGTAGGTACTGAAGCTGATGCAAAAGGTGTCGAAGATGATGATATTATGCGTATTCCTGTTCGTGCTGTAGTTTCTGCTGCACCGATAGAGCAAATTTGTTGGGATGGCAGATATGCCCAAGCACATGCATTGATAGCTTTGTCAGTCAAACGTGCCAGTATTCCTCACATTGGCTCTTGCAGAATAGCTAAGGATGCTTGGGATACACTTATCACATTGTACCAAGCTAGGAATGAGGCTCGTGTTGCTTACCTCCGAAAATAGTTGGAGAGTGAGCACATGAATGAAGGTGATTCTATGGACAGTTTTCTAACAAAGATCAAAGACTTGAAGGACTAGTTGATTTATGTTGATGAGGTTATACCAGATAGATCACTTGTGCAGACCGTTCTGAATGGTCTTCCTGATTCATATCAGAGCTTTGCTTCTACTCTTCGGTTGATGATGAAAGGCAATCCAAATGCCTTGTCATTTGAGGAGTTAGTCTCTATTCTATTGCAGGAAGATCAGTCCAAGCAGAACAGGTCCATTATGCATGTTGCAGATCAAACTTTCCTGGCTAGTTAGAAGGGCAAAGGAAAATGGAGCTCTTCAATTAGTAAGCAGAAATCTGCTAATTCTGCATAATCGAAGAGGGAAGACAAAGATGAAAAGAAATCAGAAAAGCAGAAATTGTTTTGCAAGTACTATAAAGGAAATGATCATATCATAAAGAACTGTCCAAAATTGGTTGCTAAAGAGGCAAAGAAGAAAGAGGCTGGAATGGTTGTTGCAGAAGCCTCTACACCAAAAACAGAGTCTGCTAATCTTGTGCAGGAAGAAGAATGGGCGTTTACCACTGTTTGCAATTTTGACCCATCTTCTCATGAGCAGTGCATGTCTGCAGTAGACTTAGATGTTTGGTACTTTGACAATGGGGTGACCAAACATATTACCTCGCAACACAGTTTCTTCTCTTCACTCGAGTGTGCCCCTACAGGGCATACTATTACATGTGCCAACAACTCCTCTTATCCTATTATGGGAGTTGGTAAGATCATTTTGACTATTGTTGATGGTAGTTCTTTCACTTTGTTGGATGCTTTGTTTGTGCCAGGGATCAAGAAAAATCTATTATCAATTCGTGCATTAGCCAAGATTGGCTTGGTTGTGAAATTTGTTGATGATAGATGTACAGTTCATGATCTGTCAAATGGCAATGTGATTATTGCTTCTGGCATTTTATGTCGTGGGTGCTATGAAATTTTTGTAAATGATTTGGCATGTGTAGTACATGATTCTCAGGCTATGTCAGATGCAAAGCTTTGGCATGCATGCTTTGGTCATCTGAATTTTGTTAGTTTGTTATGCCTACAGAAATCTGAAATGGTGTCCTCTTTGCGCAAACTTGAGGCACCCAAAAAACATGTTTGTGAAGGTTGTATTTTGGGCAAAATGCAATGTTCCTCCTTTCCAAAAGATGGTTCAGTTCGGGCTACTCAGAAATTGAAGCTTGTACATAGTGATGTATGTGGTCCTATGCAGACACCTTCTTTTGGAAATTATCTTTACTTCGTGAATTTCATCGATTATTTTTACAGGCATGTATGTGTATATCCATTGAAGGCAAAGTCCGAAGTGTTCATGTGCTTCAAACAGTTTTTGGTTTTGGTTGAAAATATGTCAGCATGTAAAATGGGCACCCTTCGTTTTGATCGAGGGGGGGAATATATGTCTTCTGATTTTAATGCATTTATGGCTGAACGTGGATAAAACACTAGTGTATAGTGCCATATACACCCCAATAGAATGGAGTTGCTAAACGAAAGAACAGATCACCGCAACACTCCCAGGGGAAATTTGTTGATATATTTAGGTAGTGATGTGTGTGACCACTCTAGGACTGTTGGGGCACGTTTTTCCCTCTTTAGGAGGTTTTTTCCCCTGGCTTGTATATACGCCTATTGCCCTAATGGGCTACTTATCTTTGTGCATTCTCTAGTAATACATTCAATATTGTGTGTTGTGCTCCAAGCTTCTTCTTCTTCCTTGTGCTACTCGCGTTTCCGCAGACGTCTAACTCCAATAGTTTATGCTTCAGCTTGTATACCCATTTAGTGCCAATGGCCTTCTTTCCAGGAGACAAGTCACATAAGTACCAGGTACCATTTTTCATGATAGCATCATATTCAGATTGCGTTGCAGTCATCCAATGTTCAAAATTTTATGCTTCATCAAACAAAAAATGCTTAGTCTAATCACAGAGACTAGATGAAGCCATAGCATAGCAATATGAGCAAAAGAGGCACTATGAGAGCCTGAACAAGTATGATATGATAGAGGTGCATCTAATTTGTTGTCACGCAAAGTCTGCACCAGCCATTTTGACATATTTTTTGCCTCCTCAATATCAGCTCTCTCATCAACGAGTGCATCATGTAAATGTGCATCAGAAATAGAATGATCTGCATCATCACATGAAACTGGCAATGGCTGAGAAGTTGCCTCATTAGGACCAAGACTAGACTGTCCACTTGTAAAAAGAGGCAACAAAGTATCATACTGATCCCTCACACAAATAAAGCATCTAACAAAGTGAAAGAACTACCATCAGTAGTAGTCTGAATGATCTTACCAACTCCCATGATAGGATAAGGGGAGTTGTTGGTGCATGTGATAGTATTCCCTGTAGGGGCAGGCTCAAGTGAAATGAAGAAATTGCGCTACAAGGTAATATGTTTGGTTGCCGCACTATAAAAATACCAAAAATGTATTCATTGCAGACATACATTACTCATAAGAAGATGGGTCAAAACTACAAACAGTAGTAAACGCCCATTCTTCATTCTGCACAAGATTAGTAGATTCTGTTTTCAGTGAAAAGGCATCTGCAACAACCATTCCGATCTCTTTCTTCTTTGCCTCTTTAGCAACCAATTTTGGATAGCTCTCAATAACATGATCATTTGCTTTATAATATTTGCAAAACAATTTCTATTTTTCTAATTGTTTTCTCATCTTTATCTTCTTTCTTCGAATGTGCAGCATTTACAGATTTTTGCTTACTAGTAGAAGAGCTCCATTTTCCTTTGCCCTTCTGACTAGCTAGGAAAGCTTGATCTGCAACATGCATAATGGACCTATTCTGTCTAGACTGATCTTCTTGCAACATAATAGAAACTAACTCTTCAAATGACATGGCATTTGGATTTCTTTTCATCATCAAACAAAGAGTAGAAGCAAAACTCTGATATGAGTTAGGAAGACCATTCAGAACGGTTTGCAAAAGTGAGCTATCTGGTATAACTTCATCAACAGAAATCAATTGTTCCTTCAAATCCTTGATCTTTGTCAGAAAATTGTCCATAGAATCACCTTCATTCATATGCTCACTCTCCAACTGTTCTCGGAGATAAGCAGCACGAGCTTCATTCCTAGCTTGGTACAATGTGGTAAGTGTATCCCTAGCATCCTTAGCTATCCTACAAGAGTGAATGTGAGGAATAATGGCCCGTGACTAGGCTATCATTGCATGTGCCTGAGCATCTCTCCCATCCCAATGGATTTGCTCTACAATAGGAGCAACAAAAACTGCAACATGAATAAGAATCTGCAAAATATCACCATCTTCGACACCATCTCCATCAGCTCTAGTACCTGTATTTGCAGTATCTGTATTCGCAGGTGTAATAGGACGTCTTTCAAAACCTTGCATAATATTCCATAGTCCTTTTGTGACCAATACATGACACATCATATAAGCCCACAATGGGTAATTCGTACCATCCAACTTATCCTCAACAGCCAACATACGAAATACATCACTGTTTTCAGCCATGGCCACTGATGAAAATACCCTTATGCAAAAAAATGAATGTATCTAAAAAAGTTGAACAGAACTACCCTAACGAGTTCTGCTAAACCTATAACAAACTTCGAGACACTTATACTAGCAAACCAAAACTGGTATATATCTTTGGCACAAAAAGGTGAAATAGCCTACACAAGCACTATGATAGTGCATTCGGAGGCCGAAATGAGCTCAGATGCGATTTTGGCACCACAAGGTGAAGTTGTTTTGATCTCTAAAATAGCTTGAGTATGCTCACCAAATTTCGTGCGATTTTGAGACTGCAACCGGAGAGGTGTAGATGACACCGTAGATGAAGTGGCGACCTACTCTCATACCAATTGTTGGATTTAGACATCTGCAAAAGCATGCGAACAGGACAAGGAAGAAGAAGAAGCTTGGAGCACAACACACAATAATGAATGTATTACCACTATAATGTACAAAGATAAGTAGCCCGTTAGGGCAATAGACATATATACAAGCCAGGGGAAGAAACCTCCTAAAGAGGGAAAAAGTTGCCCCGACAGTCCTACTGTGTTCACACACATCACTACCTAAACATATCAACAGCTTATGCACCTATAGTGTTTCCAGACGAGGAATTTGAGCCTCATGGTTGGGCAGAGATCTTAGCCACGATAGATATAGTAGTGAATGAAGAACAATGGACTCGTCATTGCGATGAGGATGGATACAATATTTCAATCTTTAGGATAGAACCCCTAGAGGAAGACTTCATCCTTAAAGAATGCATGGAACTGACCCAAGAACTAGACGAGACAAGTGACAAGGAATTAGAGTCCATTGTCATGGAACCCTTCTGCTCAACAAAAGAGGAATATCTTTACTTTGTAGAAGCCAAAACCCCTGAGATGAACAAGGAAAATCAAATTGAACAACCCGAATCACTCACAAAAAATACAGAAATTAAGCAAAAGAAGAGAAAGAAATCACCCCAGACAGAAGAAGAAGAAGAAACACTCATGGAAGTACCGGAGAATTTTAAAAATTAGGAAATAGAAGATAGAAGAATCATGGTAAGGATGCCTAAAAGAGAAGTAGACATTGGACAAGTATATGATAACCGAGAGAAAACCAAAAATATAGTGCTTACTATTGAAGAAGGAGAAGAAAAATGCACATACATAGGGCACAACTTAACAAATGAAGAAGAAGAAGAAGAATTAACTGCTGCAAAGATTAAAGAGGAGATAGATCGATTGATAAAAGCAGGATTTATTTATGAAATTGAACATACCAAATGGGTATCCCCCATTGTGGTAGTGCCTAAGAAGAATGGAAAATTGTGTGTGTGTATCAACCTTAAAAAAGTTAATGTCGCCACGATTAGTGATAATTGTCCTCTTCCTATCACAGAACATTTATTGGAAAGAGTCATGGGCAAGGAAGTTTATAGCTTCCTTGATGGATTCTCATGCTATAATCAAGTATCCATTGCTCTTGAAGATCAACATAAGATGGCTTTTGCCACAGAATGGGGCATATTTGCATTTCGAGTAATGCCATTTGGGCTCACAAATGCACCCGCCACTTTCCAATGACTAATGTCTCATGTTTTCAAGGAATTCTTAAGAAAGAATTTGGAAGTTTATGTAGATGATATATGTGCGCATTCTAACATGAGAAAAACCCACATCTCTAAATTAATAAAGAGTTCTTATGAAAGAGCTTAGAGGTATATGTGCATGATTTATGTGCTCATTCGCAAGAAAGAAGACAGCACATCCTAGAGCTCAGACAAATCTTCAATAAGTGTAGAGAATATTGAGTTTGTTTGAACCCAAAAAAGTGTGTGTTCATGGTACATCAAGGTAAAATCTTAGGTCATATTGTTTCTAAGAATGGAACATCAATAGATGAGGACAAAGTATGAGCCATAGCAGAGTTGCCAAGGCCAAGGAATGTTAGAGAGGTACAAGCCTTTATGGGCCATTGTGGATATTACTGTAGATTCATCCACATGTATGCAATCATAGCTAAGCCTCTTTATGCTTTATTGACAAATTTTTAGTGTAACGATAAATTTTGAGTGGAATGATGAATATGAGAATTTCTTCAATGAGCTAAAGAAAATTTTGTGCATACCACCAATATTGACCACTCTTGATTGGAATAAACCATTCCATGTCCATGTCGATGCATCCAATTGGCTTGAGTATCGCGATCGGTTGAGTTTTTGGTATCACGATACCAAAAATTCCCTTGTATCGCAATACTCGTCGAAGTATCGTATCGTCGGTTACCAGCCCTGGTATTGCGATACCAATAGTGGTATCATATTGCGGGGTTGGTATCGCGATCTCACTTTAACAAAGTGGTATCGTATCGCGATCCACTTTTGGTATCGTATCGTCTCGAGTCTTGCCTAGTATCGCGACACCATACTAGTATCGTATCATGCGGTTCAGTGGTATCGTATCGCCTAACTGTAGGTATCGTATCGTGCACCAATAGTGGTATCGTATCATCGTAGCATTTGGTGTCGTATCATCCAGTTCCCAAGTATTGTATCGTCTCACTTCCAGGCGTCATATCGCGATACCAATTTGGTATTGTATCGTCACTTTGCAAGTGGTATCGTATCGTGCACCAATAGTGGTATCGTATCGTGCCCTTTTTGGTATCGTATCTTCCAAAAAGTGGCATCGTATCGTCTGCTGCTTCAAGTATCGTATCGCTTGACTATTTCAGTATCGTATCGCGTGGACCCCTAAGGTATCGTATCGTGAGTGGACATTGATATCGTATCGCTCTACCCGGGTGGTATCTTATCGTCAGGGAAGTTGGTATCGTATCGTGCCCAAGTGTTGTATCGTATCCTCTGCGGCTACAAGTATTGTATCACCTAGGTTTTTGGTATTGTATCGTGGCCCGTTTGGTATCGGCCAGTGCAGTATCGCCTGGTGCAGTATCGCCCAGATCTTGTGAAGCATTTGTAGGGCAAACTTGAGGCATTTGAGGAGCCACTCAAGGAGAGTTTTTAGAGACCAAGAGAGCCTTAGGAGGGTGAATGAACTTGAGGTCAGGAAGATTGCTAAGTAGCCCAAGAAGTATCATATCTTCTGTTGGAAGTGTCGCTCAAGTCAATCACCGCTCGGCCTATTCAGACACCTCTAGTGACTCCGAGGAGGAGATACCAATGGCCTCAGAAGACATGCATGGCCCAATTCCAGGTAGAAACTTCATGACCGCTATAGAAGGAGACTACCGAACCTCCTTATAGTATGTTTCTACTAATGCCCATGAGATCCCCATCTATCTGGATGGCTTAAACCGATCTGTGGCTAGAATGGTGACTTCCATGGATGCCACGATTGTGCCCAGACCTGCTATTAAGTACGAAGGAGGGGCATACATGGACAAGATAGGTCACATATACATAGTGACTGAATTTCCTGAGATGATCAATGAAAGGGGAGAGTTAGTGGAACAAGAAAACCCAAGAAGAACAAACCCTGAGGAACTAGTGACGACCCCTAGAGGTAGATCCCAAGTAACACGAGTCTTGAGAAGAGACTTGATACCTCAAGATGATTACCTGTTGGAAGTCTATATGAGCCATGGATAAGACGTATTACTTCAAACAGACTTACCGGCTCCAGGAAGAGAAGAAAGCCCTATGACATTTTATGAGCTGAAGGATCCAGAAGATGAAACTAAAATCACATACCTAGACAAAAATCAGAGAAGATACTAGTTGGTTAGTGTCTTGGACAGAGCTCGGCTGAAATACATGGGTTTGCCTGTATTCCCTCAGAGAGATCAGGCAACTACTTCGTAGAACCCCTTTGGAAATCAACAAGAGACAGAACACACCACGTCAGGACAAACTAGCCAACGGAGTGTTCCAAACCGTACTCATGTACAATTTGCGACTCCAGGGGTGCAAGCACACGATCAGACCCACCCAGGAGTAGGTCATCAGTACCGATCACCAGTAAGACCACGACCACCAGTAGGAGAGCAGCCTAGAATACCCCCAGTTAGACCAGCAGTTCCGACCTTTCCTGTAATGCCTAGACCGCCAGAACCAATGAGAAGACTGAGACCTATCCAAGTGGCCAAGTGCATGAGAAATCATTATGACGGATTGGGAGAACCCTACGATCACATCGCTGAATTTAAACAAGTTCTAAGAGTAGAACAAGTAGACGACTTCTTTGTGCAGTATGAGTCTTTTGGACTCACCTCACAGGAACGGCTCTAACTTGGTTCCAGCCATTAGATCCTAATCAGTTTTGGAAACATGGAGCAATTTTTTCAAGAATTCATTGGGGAATTCACTAAGAGAGGGATTAAACACAATTCTGCGTCTTTAATCCATAGTTTTAAATAGAACCCTAATGAAACAGTGAAAACAGCTGCTCGAAGATTCAATCAGTATGTGGATAGATGCCCAGCTGCCGAGAGGCCCACTCAGCAAAAAATGATCTCATTATTTTTGGACGGACTCACGAACGGAACCCTAAGAACGCTAGTTTACGTGAAGAGGTTACAAACCCTAAGTGAGTGTCTTCAAGAGTGCATTGATCTAGAAGAGAATCTAGTTGAGGACCTCAAGAGCATGCCTAGCCCCACTAAATCAGAAGACTCTCGGAGTACCATTACGTCCAACTCTAGTAATATGGAAGAATTAGCGGAACTATTAGCAAAGAAACTAGGAGTCTAGGGACAAAGAACTTACCCACACCCAGCCTTAAGGATGCCCATGTTACGGAGATGTAGCCAATGTGGAGGAGATCACCCCACTCACATGTGTGCACGAGGAGGGACGGGTGCACATCAGACATATCCATACAACAGGCAGCACCAACAAGGAACCGCTTTGTATTGCCACATAGAACAAAATTACACTAATCACACCACAGAGAACTGTCCATTCAATAGGCAGTCATGCCCCTTACAACCACCACAGTATCGACCATACGGATATCCACCTAGAGAGCCAGGCAGAGAGATGCCCAAATACAATCCCTATCCAACACCAGCAGGAGCACCAAGACCTTATGAACTAGCACCATATCCACCACCACAACCAGTGTTAGGGCCACAACTGTCACAACCTCAACAAGTAGTACCTGTGAAGTATGCTCAGCCACAAGAAAATTTTGAAAGAGCCATAGTGCTAGCATCGACGACAATCAAGGTGGAATCAACGAACCCTGGATATGAGCTTGCCCCAAGAGATTATTATCCATATGAAGCCAACATGTTAGAGTATGAATCTTCCTATGATTCGGCTTACTATGGATACGAAAACTATGACCAGAGCTATGGAACAGAGGTCGCAACTCTAATGTATACTGCTCCTAAAGCCCCGCCTCCCATGAGACCACCCATTAGACCACCTGTGCTGAGAGGACCTTGTTATAGATGTGGAGGAGACCATTTTATTAGAGAATGTCCTCGGCCTTACAATCCACCACCCCCTAGGACTTGGGAAGGATATTGCAATGATTGCGAAAAGGAACATCTTTTCAGGGACTGCCCTAAGAATCCAACCAAAGTCCAAGACACTGCACCAATTAATGTAATTGAAGTGATAGAAGCATCTGGAAGTGATAAGGAATATACTGTAGCTTTAAAGGCCATTACAAGAGCTCAAATGAAAGAACAAAAAGGAAAACAACCAGAACAGGAATGAGAGAGCAAAAGAACGGTAAGCCCCAAGATTCAAATAGTTGAAGATTCTAAGGATCCACATGAGAGTACCCAGAACATTAAAGCACAGAAATGGAAGGAAAGAAGAGAAAAACTCAAAGATAAATGGATGAAAAACAAAAGTCATGATAATAAGAAACAATTTAGAAGTACGAAAGAACAAAAAGAACAGGAAATTCAGAAAGAAGTGCCCATTCCACCACCTATCCAAGAAGTAGAGAACCCAGAATCCATTTTAGCTGACCCACAATCCAACGACCTAGACATGTGGCTGAAAGCTTACCAAGCTAGAATTAAGACTGGACCAAAAGTAGAACAACATGAAAAACTTTACCCACAAGGAGAATTAGAAAAAGAAAGGCTTGCAATATGTCGAAAGCTTATAGAGGTTGCACAAGCAACCCTAGAAAAGACTATTCCAGCCCTCCCAGAGACAAGATTACTAGATAATCAATATAAAGAACATGTCAGAGCCTTGGATAAAGAACCTAGAGGGAAGAATGGCAAGCAAGAGCGAATAAGAACTTAGGATGAACTAATGTCGACCATACCTGACCTAGAAGTTGAATGGCCGAAGGAATTATGGAATAGAATCTGAGAAGAACAATGGAAGAGGAATGGAGCGACTAAGCCTCCTATTGAGGAAATAGATGTAGAAGTCTATCAACCAAACCCCAACCTGGAAGAAGTATATGAGGAAGCATCAAGAATCGATAGAAATAGAGAAGAAACCCAGAGCATTTCAACATTGCCTAATTACATGGGAGAATACGAGAAGGAATCTATGATAATACGAGCACCCACATTACATGGAAAAGGAAAAGGAAAGTCAGAGAAGAGTTCACACAATTTAACAGAACTTAAGAAGACAAAAGTACAATGCAAATTAACAGTGGAAGAATTACTTCAGGTGAAACCACAATTATGGAGGCAATTAGTGAGTCAATTAGAATTAGGGCAAGAGAAGGAAGAAAAGTAAGGGAGGGGAAAAGAAAACACATCTAAAATACAAATCCCAATTGATAAAGTGGGAGAGTTTAGTGAAGGAGACGAAGGTAATACATGTCTACCTATCACTTACAATGGGTACATGACCAAGGCTATACTAGACACGGGATCCGGGGTAGGAATCACCACCAAGGAAATTTGGGAGAAATGGGGAAAGCCTGCCTTACGACCCACATGCATGAAGCTCCAATCAGCAGACGGTCATGTGGAGAAACCCTTAGGAATATTGGAAATAATCAAATTGAATACCTGTGGAGTTGAATTTGAACACACACTAGCGATTTGTAAGTTTGAAAAGGCTAATGATTACGAGATGATATTAGGACGACCCTTCATGAGACAAATGCAAGTAGTACAAGACTGGGGAAGAGATTCGTTGTACCTACAACATCAAGGAAATACAACCAAGATAAACTTGCATACATTTGCATATCGAGATGTTCCTCCACTACAATGGAATCCCATACACAAGGAGGAAGACAATCTATCTATTCATAGTGCTGGAACAAGTGACCAATCATGGATGCACGAGGACGCCCAGTTATGGATGTACAAAGAAGCCAAGAAAGAGGACAGTAAAAGACAGGCATGGCCAATAGGACATCCTAACGACCTGTAGAGGACCCAAGGTACATGCCACAAATCTTTCCTGATGAAACCTTTGAACCGCATGGATGGATGGAAATCCTAGCAACCTTAGACGTGTGTGTAAATGAGGAAGTCTTGACAATGAACGAGTGCATAGATGAGGAAGGCTATGATGTAAATCTTTATATGGTTGTCCTTCAAGAAGTGGAAGAAGGGGAAATCTTGGAAAAAGAATGGAAA
Source organism: Ceratopteris richardii (assembly GCA_020310875.1). Classification (NCBI taxonomy): domain Eukaryota; kingdom Viridiplantae; phylum Streptophyta; class Polypodiopsida; order Polypodiales; family Pteridaceae; genus Ceratopteris; species Ceratopteris richardii. Next base: position 68,664,188 of record CM035434.1, read on the forward strand.
GAGGAATATGAGAGTATAGAAATGGAACCAGAATTCGATTCCGAAGAAAGCTATCTAGACACCATTCAAACCAAAGAGAGACAGGAACCGGCAAAGATCTTGGCAATAGAAGCCGCTCCCAGAGTACTATAACAAGAAGCAGAAATGAGTAAAACTGGGCCAGACCCAGATCTGTTTGAAGTTCCTGAACATTTTAAAAGATACGAAGTAGAGGAGAGAAAGATAGCTATTCAAATGCGTAAAGGAGAGGCTCAAGATGGAGAGGCATACGACAACAAAGAACAAACAAAAAAGATCATAGTAACGGTGGAAGAGGGAGAAGAAAGAAGTACCTACATAGGCAAAGATGTGTCGGTGGAAGAGGAGGAAGAGTTAATACAACTGATCCGAGAATATCGAGACGTGTTCGCATGGACGTATAAGGATCTCAAAGGTGTGGAACCCTCAATTTGTTCTCATAGGATACCAATGACGCCAGATGCCAAACCATCAAAACAACAGCCATATACATATAATGAGATATATGCTGCTAAAATTAAGGAAGAAATAGACAAACTACTAGCGGCAGCCTTCATATATGAGATAGAACACACCGAGTGGGTATCGCCACTAGTAGTTGTGCCTAAGAAGAATGGAAAATTGAGAATGTGCATTAACTTGAAAAAGGTCAATGTAGCCACCATACGTGATAGCTACCCATTACCCATTACGGACCATCTATTGGAAAGAGTAGCAGGAAAAGAAGTATATAGCTTCTTAGATGGATTCTCAAGATACAATCAAGTAGCTATTGCTACTGAGGATCAACATAAGACCGCATTCGCGACCGAATGGGGAGTCTATGCTTTCAGAGTGATGCCTTTTGGACTCACTAATGCACCAACTACTTTCCAACGATTGATGTGTCATGTTTTCAAGGAATTTCTGAAAAAGAGCATGGAAGTATATGTAGATGACCTATGTGCATACTCCAATCAAAGACACGATCATATTCCTGAGTTGAGGAAGATATTTAATAAATTTAGACAGTATAGAGTCTGTTTAAACCCAGAGAAGTGTGTCTTCATGGTGAGACAAGGGAAAATCTTAGGACACATAGTTTCTAGAAATGGAATATCCACGGATGAGGACAAGATTAAGGTCATCTTAGAGCTTCCTAGACCAAAGAATGCAAAAGAAGTGCAAGCATTTATGGGACACTGTGGATATTACCGTCGGTTGATCCACATCTATGCCATAATCGCCAAACCCCTGTATGGTCTCTTAACTCAATTCACTTGGACAGAAGAGTGCGAAAAGGCATTCAATGAGTTAAAAAAGAGGCTTAGCATGGCCCCAATTCTGAAAACGCCAAATTGGAACAAGCCTTTTCATATTCATGTTGATGCGTCTAATTATGCAATAGGATGTATATTAGCCCAGCCAGCCGATGAAGGAAAACTAGATCATCCAATTGCCTATGCAAGCAGACAACTAAATCAAGCTGAAAGGAATTATACCACTACCGAGCGAGAAGGATTAGGAATGGTCTATGCAGTGAAGAAATTTAGACACTATCTCTTAGCCAACAAGTTCAAGTTTTTCATAGACCATCAGGCTCTATTGTACCTAGTCAATAAGCCTTGCAACATGGGAAGATTGCTAAGATGGTTCCTACTATTAATGGAGTTCGACTTTGAGGTGATAGTAAAGAAGGGAAACACCCATGTGAGAGCGGATCATCTTTCAAGGTTAACACACGGAGAACCACTTAATGGAGTATCCGATGATCTGCCATACACTTATTTGTTTAATCTGGAAGTTTGTCGAAAGTGGGTAGAGAAATTAATTCCTATACTTACTCATGGTCCACAACACTCTATTAATAAGGAAAGTAAAAAGGAAATTTTACAATCAAGGAACTTGCATATTATTGCGGGAAGCGTGTACTATAAGGAACCCAATGTGGTATTGCTAAGATGTGTCGAGGAGGACGAACAAGTGAAGCTAATCGAACAAGCACATGTGAACAAATGGAGAACACACCAAGGGACTCATGGAACCATCAGGGAATTAAAAAGATTAGGAGTATACTGGCCTGAGATGCCCAAGAATTTCCATGACTACGTAAGTAATTGTGCAGAATGCCAGGAGACAATCCCAGAGGATCATACGTCCCTACCTTTCTCAACGATAGCACCCAATTGGAGTAAAACATTGGTGAAATTCCTAAAGACAAGAGAACATGAGGAAGGAGTTAGCTTGGCTAGAAAACGATCCCTAGAGGAGATGAGCAAGGATTATGTTCTCATAGGAAGGAACTTGTTTAGAAGAGGAAAAGTCAACCAATTACGATTATGTGTTCATGAAGGAGAGTACTTACCCATATTAGAGATGGCACACGCAGGTGCTACAGGAGGTTATTTTTCCGTCGAAAGAACTGTAAAAATGATCCTTTTCGCGGGCTTGTGGTGGCCAACTTTACATATGGATGCTCAAACATATGTACGAAGTTGCGAGACATGCCAGAGAGCTAAATACCCAATTCGGAGAGATGACATGCCATTGCGACCTATGGTTTGTGCGAGGGCATTCTCTAAATGGGGTATTGACTTCATAGGACCCATTAACCCGCCGGCCAAAGGATCACATGTTGAGTACATCATAGTAGCCACTGACTACTTGACAAAATGGGTTGAGGTGAAGGCTACTAGAAAGACCGATGCTCACACCACTGCTAAGTTCCTTTTTGAGCATATATTCACTCATTTCGGATTACCAATTGAGATTGTGAGTGACCGAGGAACACACTTCCTTAACGAAGTAATAGAATCCCTAATGAATGAATTTTTAGTGATCCACAAAAAATCAGCCCCATACCATCCCCAAGCCAATGGTCAAGCGGAAAGTTCCAATAAGGTACTATGTACAGTATTGACAAAGATTGTCAATAATGGGAGGTCTGATTGGGACAAACAATTGCACCATGCAATTTGGGCCTTCCGAGTAGCATACAAGACTGCTATTGGAACTACCCCATTCAATTTAGTGTATGGGCAGAATACAATTTTGCCAATTGATTTTTTAATCCTAACTTTGAGAGTAGCCCAACAGTATGAATGGAACGGACATGAATTGTCCCAACAACTAGACCAAATCGAGAAGTTGCATGAAACTAGGTTACAAGCGGTGGCAGGAATCTATGCAGCCAAGAGAAGACAAAAGGCATATTATGATGCACATATAAAAGACAAAGGACTTAAAGAAGGAGACTTAGTCCTAGTTTACACCTTAAAGCAACATGCCAAGAAGTTACAAAAACGCGGATATGGACCTCTGATCATCAATAGGATCTCTACTAGTGGAGCAGTTAATCTAGCCACCTTAGATGGAGACATTTCCTAACTACATAAGTGGATGCAGAGTTAAATGGTTCATGGAGCCATTGATGGATCAAATGCTAGCACGTCTAGTAGGTGCTCAAAATAGGAAGAAAGAGGAAGAACGGATTAGAGAGGAGGCCCGACAAGAAGCCCTAGAACGCATCAAGAAAAGGAAAGAATGGATTAGGCAAAGAGATGAACGGTATCTCCAAGGAGAAGAACCTATCCCTATGGCTAACTACCAAGTCCATACATCTGACACGAACAGAGCTCACAGGTCACAACCTTACCTAAACCTAGGGATTGGAAAGACAGAGTACAAATTGTTAGATGCATTGATAGACTCAGGAGCAAGACTTAGTTGCATACGTAATACTGTCCTAAAAGATCTTGAACTGATTATGATGCCCACAAAAGCTCAGATGATAGGAATTGGAGGTCAAATCATAGAATGCATGGGAGCAACTAACGTATCCCTCCACCTAGGAAATTCTTCCATGGAACAACGAGTATTAGTGTGCAGAGATGAGGATTTAATAGAAGATTTGATCCTAGGACAGGATTGGATCATTGAGAATGAAGTCAGCATCAATCTAGCTCAAGGCTATATTTCAGCCAAGATAGGGCACAAGGAAATTTTTAGTCTATTAGGAGAGAAGCCTTTACTCCAACCAACTACCATCGAGAGTGCGGAAATATGCAAAAAAGAGCTAGTAGAACATGATTCCAGTCCCCATACCTCAGAAACCAGTCTAGAAGAAGCATGGAGCTCAAACCCTAATGTGTCCAAGGAAAAGGTGATACCACCCTAGTCAGTTGATGAACGGCCAAACAATCAGGAAACCAACTCTCATGAAGTCTCTCATACGACAAGAGGATCACCAATGTGGAGGACAACATTCAAACATTCACATCAAGGGAAGAACAAATTCGAATGGGTACGCAAAGATCAAGTGCAGAAATCGGAAACTTCATCACCAAATCATAGGGAGAATAAGCAGAATAACAAGTCAACATCACAAAAATCTGAAACAACAATACTCTTGCAAGTATGGCTCCCTAAGCCTTTGGTTGAAGCTCAGAAAGCACAACAGCAGATATGGATTCCCAAGATGGTGAAACAAGCAGCCAAGCAAGAGATGCGCAACCCGGAGGATACACTACATCAAAACATTCGAATGACAAAGCAAAAACAGACTCGTCCTAGAAACATGAAGAGCAGAGCCTCTAATACGAGGACACTAGAGGAAACCAAAAGAACACCTGAAGCCCGCAGAATCAAAGAAATGCAGCAACATATCAAAGCCACAACAAAATGGATTTGGAAGCCCAAGCAACTGCAAGGAGTGGACCATTGGAACAACGGAGATTCCAATTGCACTCATGATGTATCACATGCACCTAAAGTATGCATAATAGAGCCACATTACAAGGCCAAGCATTCGGCACATGATATACATGAGAACAATAGTGGTGCACATTCTCCAAGGGGAATTAGGGCATAACTTCAACTCTCTTAGGAATGGACATACTATGTACATAAATAAATGCTTCGACTACACTAATGCTTGTTTTCTTTCAGGAAAAGAAATAAAAAGATGTGGTAAGAGATCTCACCTATAGAACCATGGGAAACGGAGTGATGGAACGACAGCAAATCACTGCAATGCACTACACAGTTGCTACACTTTCCATTGAAGCTAATGCGCTTTTCCTTACAAGTGTAGATGGCTTCTGAAGATTCTAAAGCAACAGTACAAGAGGAAGTACTGGAATTTCCTCTCCAGAGTATCACCAAGGCAAAGGGACATTGGTTTCGAGAAGATCAACGGGCTGGGGAGTATCTCTTCCTGGTGACTATCAAAATCATGGATATAGATCATCAATTTCCGATCATGTCCCAGGATTTCAGAGTACTATATGGACTCCCATCTATGATAGACATCATGAAGAAAGCGGGCATACACAAATATTTTGAAATGCCGATCTATAAGCCCGACTTCCAAAGATGCACTCAAGTCATGAATACTTTACAGCCGGCACTGCATGATCCATTGGTGCCTGAGGCTAGAGTGATGGATAAAGTAGGCAAATGGGTAGTCATTCAGTTTACACATGACTTGATAAAGGAAGCTTTTGGATGGGAAAAAGATGGAAACATGGTAGTGAAAGAAGAGAGTCGAGGGGCAAAAACCAGAACGTTCACCGACATTAACAGAGTTGACATAGAAGAGGAAGTCGGACTTATTCACCAGCACTTCTGCTTCCCAAATATGCATTGGTATACGGCCCCTCAGAAAATTATTGTCCAACTGCTCTCACATGCAATCAAGCAGATTGGAAATAAAATCAATCTGACTCCTTACATACAGGAAAGACTATCCGAAGCAAAGAAGCAATGGAATAATAAGAAGTTCCTCAATGGAAGTGTCGCTCTGACAATATTAATTTACCATGTTTTAGGCATTAGAGAGCACCTGCAGGAAATGCCACCTTCGACTGCCATCGCTAAATATGCCAAAATCGCCACAGTTCCTAAAAAGAAAAGGGGAGTCAAGATAGTGGAAGAGGCAGAAACTAGCTCTCAACCCAAAATGAGAGGCACAAAGAGATTGAGGGAAGTAAAGCAAGTGGAAGAGGAAGCTCCAGCAACGAAAAGAGTGCATGTGCTTCCAAAGACAAGAATTGAAGAGCAAAGGCTGCTTACAGAGGAAGATTTAACTCAAGCTCTCGAGGATACACATCAATATATAGAAGGGCAAGTCAATTTACCAGTACAAGGGCACCATTATCAGCAGGCCCAATAGGAGATAGAGGCCAAAAAGAAGCTCACAAAATTACACCACTACAAGGAATTAGGGTTGGAAAATTCAAGCTCATCTTCGGATGCACAAGAAGAACCCGAAACCTCATTGTTAAATGTAGATATTCAAAGTGAATCAAAGGATGATGGACAATGGGTGGAATTAAATGCGGTCAACTACAATGAAGAAGAAGAGGGCATGAAGATAAATGACAACTCCGTCCACCCCACTCAAGACACCACAAGCAAGGAAGCAAACCAAGAAGGGACACATGTCCTCAAAATCAATGAGACTTCCACAATTCTTATCAAGGAGGCAACACCCATGCGCGAGGTGTCAATCAAGATACCAAAGAAAGAGCCTCAAGAAGCAACAGTAGAAGAAGAAGAACCCTTCACACCAATAAGGGTCGTGGCAGAACCCTCCCCCATGGATGTCACATTTCGAGGGAGTGCCACAAAAGTTATTGATTTGGATGAAGAAGAAAAAGAACAAAAAATACAACTACAAATTCGACAACCCCATAATGAAACCATCCATGTAGAGTAAGGAAAAGATGTGCAAACCGGAGAAGCTCCAAGCATACCTAGGACGTGGTTGAATGTCGACATCGCTCAGCTCAAGCCAGTAGTGCAAGACATGATCAGAACCGCAATGGACACACAACAATTAATGCTTGAGGCTGATGAAGACTATGATCAAGCGATGCAGGACAAGCATAAGCTTCAAGAAAAGAGTAAGAATCTTTTAGCCGAATTAAAATTTGCTAGAGAACAAATACAACAGAAACAAAATGAAGTTCAAGAGTTCAAGCAACAGTGCAAAGCTCTAGCCATGGACAATGAAGAATTGAAAGCACAACTACAAGAATTAACAAAGAAAATTGAAGGTAGCGAGGTTGAGAAAACAAGGATGAACGCAAGAAGCAAAATACTAGAATCACAAATAAAGGTATACATGGAAGAGGCGGAAAACCTAAGGAACCAAAACAAGGAGCTCATGACAACTCTTCTAAATGATCAGCCCGTTGAAATTCTGGGAAGACCGGACAAGGATATCAAAGACTTGGAAGATAAAATAGCTAAGTATGAAGATCAGCTCAAACAGGCGCAGACCACCATTGTCGAATGGGAAAAGAGGTACATGGAAGACACCGCAGCTCTCAGGGCAAAATTGAAAAAAATTGAGAATAGATACCTCCTGCACTGTAAAGAAGACAAAGATCAACTCGTGATAGTGGCAGAGGAAATCCAAAAGAATAAGGAAACAATTTTGCAGGCACAGGAAGAAATTAGGCAAAAGAAGGAAATGATAAAGCAACTACACGATCAACTAGCACACAAGGAAATTGAGGGGACACCAGTAGTTCCAAAATCCGCAGAGGCTATTGAGGAGACTGAGGTACGTCCTCTCTCTCCCCCCTTGTATCATTTGCCAATAAGGGAGGAACAGGAGGTCCAAATTGAACATAATACTCGGGACATTGCAGAACTGAGCCGACCGGAAAGGACACTATTGGTGTCCCAGCTTACTGCTGAATTCGAAGATCAGATAATCCAGGTAATGAAGGAGGCCCAAATCGAAAGCAAAAATCTGGATCAAATTTTAAAGCCTTTCAATATACCATATGGACTACTTAAAGAACAAACGCGACAATATATTAAGACTACAACGAATAAGGATCCAGACCACAGCCTCCAGTTCAGCCAAGATACCTTCAAGTATACTCAGGAAGAATTCGAAAAAGCTGATCCCATATGGAGATGCAAAGTTTTGGAAAAGAATCCTACATTAGGCGTACAATGGGAAGCATCACCACACGCGCTTCAAGTCAATCCAACATTTTGTCCAGTACCCTGCAGACGCTCCTGGTCGCAATTTCGGGAAGGACAGCGCCAGGGGAGCATCAATAATCAATGGTTTTTCTTTCAAGAAAGCTCAAAAAACGAACTGTTCCCCCCCCCCCACGATACCGAATGTGCAATTAATCACGTGTTGGTGCACTTTTAGTGTGTTTTTGCCAAAGAATTCTTGTGGAATTTTACCTTTGTGGTGTCTTGATTGCAACTTGAGCTCAATACCTAGCTTTGGCAGCCTGTAGCACATGATACCACACTCGTGATACCGGTCGTTGCTCGCACACGATACTAGAATGCAGGAAAGTATCAAATGAGTTCAAATTTTTTGGTTTTTTACTTTTTGGTGATAGAAACTGAACTTCACTAATTTTCGTAAATTTTTTGGACTTTTTTGGTGATCTTGGCCTACTCCTACTTCACTTCTCTTCTCCTCTCCTCTCCTTCTGACCTAACCCTAACTCTTCCTTCTCTCCCTTCCTACTAACCCTAAACCTAGAAACTCATTACACACACCTCCGGGATGTGAAGTAACAAGTGCTGAAGTGATTGACTACTTGCCATGGAATGAGTTCACTTCTACAAGTATGATTTCATCACACTCGATCTATAACCATCACGAAGGCACATTGGCTGAGTGTTCCCTGGAAATGGTGCCAAAAACGTGTGTACCTAAGTCAAGAAGACTCAAGGACTTGTGCCAAAGAGACTAAACCTCATTTGCAACACAAATGCGTATAGTGGGAAATTGACACACGCTTATATATCAATCCGATCAAACGACCTAACCAAGTGTATGAGGACAAGTGCACACATGATGGAGAATGAAGTGGTTCAGCTGATATGTGTGAGAAAAGACTAATTCACCTCTCTAGCTCATTGAAAGACTGAAAGTGTCTGGTGCGATACCACTTACAACAGTTTTTAGTAAATCATGGATTTCTCCCAGCTTCAAGCTCTGAATATAGTCAATAGGGTACTCGTTTCGAAGCTCTCAATGAGACGCATTAGTGGAAGTGGTTTCACTCGATTCTGACAACTGTGCTTCAAGTTATGACCAAAATAGTGAATGGCGAGAAGCACCTACACTCACAGCATAACTCCTACAAGCTCTCACACACACTACAGTAGCTCAAAAACAGTGGGGAGGGGTAGATAACAGTCCTACACACATATTCCAAGCATTACACACACATAGAAGATCAAAGAGAAGATGGAAATCTACAGGAAAGAGGCAAATTCGAGATTCAAGAGTTCTCCTTCTTCATAATGGCAAAAAGTGTTTACAAAGAGTCACAAAGTGACTTGTATACATGTGCTCTAAATTTGGTCCTTTCACACAAGAGACCGGCACTTTATTACTAAAAAGTGAATTTCCTACTAATTTACAAGGGATATTTTACTACAAGATGGGATTATGCCACTAGAGGACTCCTCTAGTGCATTTACATGGCTTGAGGGAATTCTCTAAGACTTTGAAGAAGAAAAATCATGCCCATTAATTTGAAAATTTTGGGGCTCTTCTTTTATGCTTCTCTGCTCTGCAACAGCTATAGAACATGGTTTTGTTAAGCAAACTACTTCAGAGCATTTATATAAGCACTAAAAATGTTATGTATTTTCAACTCAACTCAAAACTTTCTTGATCTATGTCTATACCCCCATCATTTGATGCACTTGATTCAGTCTGAGACTGTTGAGAGCTCTCTTCTTCTTCTTCTTCTTCTATATCCACAAGAGCTCTATCTTCGTTTAAGTACATACTGAATTCTACAGGATCATGCACAGATCTTCTTTTTTGCGTATGATTAGTTATACCATATACATCTGGAAGCTTTTGCTTTATCATATTGATGGTTGCTTTCCTCAACAGCCCTCTTTTTGTCAAGGCAAAATCATAAACAAGAATATCTACATCATCCATTGTAAGAGCGGATATGCTTCAAATATTCTTTTTCCTTTTTGAGCCTGTTCATTTGGTGTCACATACCATTTCTAAGTTATATTTATCTGTGAATGCATTACTACTTTTAGTGTAATACCAGTGCACAATCAAAGCCTCTATTCTTCTTTGATCAATATCACCTCTAAAACTTTTGCAATCCAAAATGTTCTGGTAGCCTTATCACCATCAGCAAGGAGTGCAATAAGTGTTCCAACATTTATTTCTTTTAAATTTCCTTGCCATCTTGCTTTGGCCTGTTTTGTCATCCTTGGGCCTACATAAAAATTCCTTTCTGGTGGATGTATAAAACTTTGAAGTGCATTTGCATTACATGCTTGGACCACATTCACTGACCTTTGTGTACAAAAATCCCATGTGAATGGAACATCAATTGGCCAATGACCTACAATTGTATTCTTTATAATCTCTTCTTGATTATTGAAAAATTCATCCCACCAAGATACATCTTGCTCTCCAACATATTTTTTTGCATGCTCAATATGTATCTTCTTTTCAATAAGTCCATGCATCCACCTTTTACTTTGATCAACCACACTTCCACATCTTTCCATATTGTTTTTATCTTCATATGGTGTTTGTTCTACACCATACATAGACAAATTAGGCACTTGCAACAAGAATCTGCATCCATCTTTAGGCTCCCACCCAGGAGAACATGAATACTACTTTGCAAATAAAAGGGTTATGTCATCAACCCTTGTTGGCATCATACGAGAAGAAGCACGTACGAGCATACATGCAGATCTAGCACTCAGGCAACCCATCCAAATTTTTCCAATCCTTACATTACTTTAAAAGTGATTCTCATCACCAAAAACCCTTGTAAATACCGTTTCACCTATTTGTAGCTCCATTCTGTGCAAGCCAAGGAGTCCTCAAGCTTGAGGAGCTTTAGAAGTAATTGCCCACCAAGTTTCATATTTTTCAGAGCTCGTTTGAGCCTCCAAACTAGCTTAGGGACTTAATTTTTAACTAGGCCGGACACTAGGACTGAACAGAACCAAAGCTAGTCAAAAACTATAAATAGAGATAGAGAGCTCATTTTTGAGGCTAGCTTGTTGTAGTTTTGAACTTGTATGAGAACTTTGTTGTAATAGAAGTGATTCCATTGTCTTCTCTCTTTGTTCTTGCCGTGTGTGCGCATGTGCGTGTGTGTGTGTTCATGGTAGTGTGCTTCTCACTCACACATTTGTGCCTTCACTTGCTCGAGGTCTTCATACCATCCTCATGTCTTCCCGGATTGACATTAAAGGAGGTGCTACTCATCACTGAGCTACACCAAATTTTGGCGCCGTTGCCGGGGATCGAGCTTTGAGGACGAGCGTGTGATGGTAAGACGTAGAGAGGATGCGTTGGAATGGTAAGTAGTAGGTAATTTTCTTGTTTTTTTTCTCGATCTCCATCTCCACCTCCATCTCCATCTCCTTCTCCACTTCATTTTCCCTCTTCCATTTCATTCTCCTTATTTGCTTTGTGCGAGCTTGAGAGAGAGTGAGTGTGTATTATTGTTTTTGTGTGTTTTTGCATGTTTCTTGCAGGTTGCAGCATCCTCACCATCTCCAGCAAGCTCAGCACGTACGAAAATTCTCTGCGCATGCCCTGAGGCATCGAGCTCGAGCTATCGTGACACACCGAAAAACTGACCCTATCACGATTCTGAGTGCACCACGACACAGCCTAGCCTGAGAGCTCTAATCACTAGCCTGATCAGGAAAATTCACCATATCCCAGTCTATCGCGACACACCCAAGTATCGCGAACACACCCAAGTATCGTGACACACTGAGGTGTCGTGACACTTCGACCTATCGCGACACACCCACCTATCACGACACACCAAACTATCGGGACACACCCGTCTATCATGACACTCTGACCTATCGTGATACACCCACCTATCGCGACACACCGAGGTATCGTGACACACCAAACTATCACGACACACCCGTCTATCGCGACACTCCAACCTATCGCAACACACCCGTCTATCGTGACACTTCGACCTATCGTGACACACCCACCACCCAAGTATCATGACACACTAAGGTGTCGTGACACTTCGACCTATCGCGACACACCCACCTATCACAACACACCAAACTATCACGATACACCCGTCTATCGCGACACACCCGTCTATCACAACACTCCGACCTATCGCGACACACCCACCTATCACGACACACCGAGGTATCGCGACACACCGAACTATCGCAACACACCCGTCTATCGCGACACTCCAACCTATCGTGACACACCCGTCTATCGCGACACTCCGACCTATCGTGACACACCCACCTATCGCGACACACCGAGGTATCGCGACACACCGAACTATTGCGACACTTCGACCTATCACGACACACCCGTCTATCGCGACACTCCGACCTATCGGGACACACCCACCTATCGCGATACACCCATCTATCGAGACACATCGACCCAAGCTATCGCGATACACCGGCCTCACGATGATTGACTTGGGATAATTTTTGGGCTTGATTTCTAACACATTGGGACTACCTTAGAGCCTTAGAAGTGGGCAAAATACCGAGAAAATCATAAAAAAAATTCTTGAACCCTGAGAGCCTGTTTTGAACCCTAAATGCCTGAACAGTCATAACTTCCTCATACGAAATCCATTCGGAGTGATCTTAGGCTTGTTGGAAAGCTCGTGGGGAGTACTACCGAAACTTTCACTCGTTACGGTAAAATTAATGTCAAGATTATTAGATAGGGTATTTTGAAGTTGACAATACCCCAGGGTAGGAAAGCTAGGGAATCTTTAGGATTGTCTTCCACAAAGCCAAAGATCAAGTTTATCTTTGAATTGCATGAATGAAATTGGTTTGTTGTGTTTTTTAAATTGAAATCTTTAGCTAACATTGGGACTTTTACAGGTCCATTGAGAGCATCGAAGGGCAATCCAAGCAAGAGTAAGTGCAAGCAATATCTTAGGACCAACCGATTAGGTGCCTACATCTAGGAGGACGGTCTAAGAAGATCCGTAGTCCAGATTAAAAACCCAGATCAATCTATTGGACTAGAACATCCAGCAGTGAAGTTTGAGAATGGCACATACCTGGACAAAGAGGGAACTATGTATGTAGTCACCGATCACCCAGACAGGACATATGAATTTGGTAATGTGATCCCAGAAACAGACATAGGAGACATAGAGCAAGGGAACATGGGAAGAGAGCCTAGGACCCCTCGAGGTAAATCAATTCTCACGAGAATCCTCACACCAGAGTGGGTGCCCCAGGACAACAAAAGCATAGATCTACTATTAAACCGAGAGACTGATGAAGCCTTTTGGAGGTATAAGTCTGATCAACCGAATGAAGTAGGAATGAGCACGATCTATGAGTTCAAAGATCCTGATAGCCCTGGCAAAGTAACCTACCTGGACAATACGTCAGAAAGGATCTTTGTGGTCACGGAGCATGGTAGGCATGCCTACACTTGGAAGGGTGAATTTATCTTTCCCCAACCAAGATCCAATGTCTCAGATGGCCACCAAGGAGCGAGAACATCCCAAGTTCATGGAGCTCAAAGAGATAGAAGTAGAGATAGGCCAGAGGTAAGATTTTCCAACCCAATAGGAAGAGAGAGCATGAGAACGGAGGCAGATAGAGTGGAAACGGAGAGGCTTAGAGAACCAAGGAACCAAAGACATACTGATGATTTTCCCTTGCCAAGGCCTAGAGAACACACTAGAACCTTGAGGCCTACCCAGTTGGTGAAGTCCATGAAGAACTATTTCGATGGCACAGGAGACCCATACGATCATGTAGCTGAATTTAGACAAGTCTTGAGAGCTGAAAAAGTGGAGGAACTATTCACGCAATACAACTTAGGAACACGGCCCTTACATGGTTTCAACCACTGAATGAGAGGCAGTTCAGAAACATAGACCAGCTTCTAGAGGCATTCATCATTGAGTTTTCTAAGAGTGGCATAAGGCACAACACTTCCTCACTAATTCATAGCTTCAAGCAAACACCTCATGAGATGGTTAGGCTTGCAGGAAGAACGTTTAGACAATACCTAGAGAGATGTCCCATTCTTGAGTTGCCCACTCCAGCCAAACAGGTGGCCTTATTCTTGGATGGATTGCTAAGTACCAAATTGAGATCATATGTGTACTTGAAGGACCCTAGGACCATAGAAGAGTGTGTACGCATGTGCATCGACATCGAGGATAACCTAGGGGAGGAATTAGAACTTTCAAAAATCTACAAAGATTCAGAAAGTTCTACTAGCCTCTCTTCCGCGCAATCCACATCTATTGAGGAACTTGCTGAGAAAGTAGCTCAAAAGCTAGGAGTTTCTAGTAAACAAATACCAAGGTTTGCATCGGCGAAAAGATGCTATACTTGTGAAGGTGACCATATGGCGAATGTATGTCCCATTATGGCCCAACCCCAAGTGAATACTAGTAACCGGTATTGCACCATAGAACGGAGGTACACCAATCACACCGCACAAGATTGCCCATACAATAAGCAAGCAGTTAGGCAAATGTACCCACAACCATACCCTCAACAAGGAAGATACCAGAACCAGTACCCACCTCAACAATATGGTAGACCACAGCAACCCTATCAAACCCAATAAAGGCCTCAACCCGTGTTAGTGCAACAACCCTCTGCTTCAACCAATGTGATTCCAGTAAAGTACACAGCTGCAGAAGAGAATCTGAATAGAGCCATAGTGCCAGTGACACCATTGCTTTCAGAAAGTGATCCCGGTGATCATAGTTTTCACTCTACTCACATTGAAAGCCTGCAGGCCTACTACATGCAATCACCTGAGCATGACGAGTCATACCATTATGAGGACCCGAGTGAACCTAGTGGGGAGCCTGAGTATGCAAATGTCATGTACACAAACCCCAACTCTAGACCTCAACCTAGGCAGGTACGACCCCCATTTCCTAGAGGACCATGCTTCAGATGTCAAGGAGATCACCTCATACGTGATTGTCCACTGCCTGCCCCTACACAACCCCAACCAATGACAATTCAGGGCTTCTGTCAAGATTGTAGAAAAGAGCATCTCTTACGAGATTGCCCGAAGAACCCCAATAACCTACCAAAAATCACTCCTATTAACGTCATTGGACTAGTAGTAGACTTTATAGGAAGTGTAACTTCCACTGCCCCAGTGCAAGTAGTCACCCGAGCCCAAGCTTTGCAGCAAACTCAAGGAGTAGGGCAAGAAAAGAGTTCTGAGGTTAGTAAGATAGAGAGTATAACCAAGAAAAGGACAAGAGCTTGGAGAGATAGCCGGGAGAGAATGAAAAGACAATGGGCACAGAAAATGAGCGAACTTGAGGAAAGCTTGAGAGAAACAAAAGCAAAGATCAATGAACTCACATCTCAGACCCACTCTCACACCACCCCTCCACCACCGTTTCCATCTCCTGCCAATCCATCACCTTCCATTCCCCAACCTTCTAATCCACCACACTTAACCCACCCACCACCCAGAGTAGGATCAGTCCTAGCCGATCCCACTCCTGAGGATCTAGACATGATGCTTAAGGCATATCAGGCCAGAATCCAAGAAGGGCCAAATGTGACAGATCATGAAAAATGTTACCCTAGAGCCGATCTAGAGATAGAGTGAACGAAGCTTTGTGCTAAGATGGTCGAATTGGCGCAAGCCATGTTTGAAGCCAGTCGCTTGTTCAATGGCTCTAGCTCCACTAGAACACCATTGCATTTTGATGGTCTATTAGATAGATTGGAAAGGTTACTTGCAAAGTCTAGAAATAGAGCCTCCTCCCAGCTTAAGGAGAGTGCAAGTGATAGAATAAGCATTCCTCCCCAGGAAGCTTATGTGCCTAACTTCACTGACCCAGACACCTCTTCTTCTATGAATCGGTATTCTCCAGCATTTTTACAAGAAATTCAGGAAGAGAAATGGGCTAAAGAGAGTGAATTCCCTGCTCCTATTGAACTTGTGGATGACGCGCATGATCAATCCCCACAAGACATCCCTTCCATTTATGGAGAGCAGGATAGCACCCAATCTCATGAGAGATTAGACTTTGAGTCCAATTCCCTACAGGAACTACCCCATTTCATAGGCCCATGGGAAGCCAAGTCTACTTGTATGAGGACACCCACGATCATGATAAGAAACAAAGATTCAATCATACCTAAGAACACGGAGGTAGTAAAGAACACTAAAGTGCAGTGCAACCTCACCTTAGAAGAACTACTCAAGGTTAAGCCTGAATTGTGGAAACATGTAGCCAAACAAGTGCCTGACGTAGTGAAATCTCGTTTCCAGGTAGGATCTCATAGAACAGTACCAGAAATACCATTGGATAAGATAGGAGACATGAGTGAAGGAGAAGAAGGAAATACCTATCTTCCAGTTAGCCATTAGGGATACAACAACCAAGGCAATTTTGGACTCAGGAGCAGGAGTTGCAATTGCTACCACTTCCCTATGGAAGCATTGGGGCAAGCCAGCACTCCGGTCGACAAGAATGAAATTGCAAATGGCCGATGGTCATATTGAGAGGCCTTTAGGATTGCTAGAAGGAATAATTCTCACTACATGTGGTGTAGAGTTTGAGCATACATTTGCTATATGTGACTTTAGCAAAAACCAAGCCTATGAGATGATTTTGGGGAGACCATTTATGCAGCAGTTGCAAGTGGTACAAGATTGGGGAACCAAATCTGTGTACCTGCAACACTTAGGTGTCACGACCAAAGTTAATCTCAAGGACTACTCTCATAGAGATGTCCCTCCCATCCAATCGAATCCCATCCATAGATCCAGAGATGATACCGAGCATTCCATAGGATCAAGATCCTCATGGATGCATGAAGACACCCACTTATGGATGTGCAAAGTAGCAGTGAAAGAAGAGAAGAGAGAGAAAGCCAGAGATCTAGGTGTGAAGGAAACCCATAGATCAATTCAAGACCCAGCCTATGCACCTGTAGTATTTCCTGATGAAGAGTTTGAACCTCATGACTGGGTGGAAATTTTAGCAACCATGGATGTAGCCATCAATGAAGAACAATGGACACCCCACTGTGATGAGGATGGCTATGACATTTCAATCTTCTCCATAGAGCCAATCATGGGAGATTCAGTTCTGGAAGAATGTGAACCTAATACTGAGGCATTCGAGGATGCAAGTGACTCCGATCTAGAGTCAATCATTATGGAACCACCATTTGCATCAGGTGAAGAATACTTCTATGAAGTAGAAGTTCATCCTCAAAGACATGAAGAGCTCACGAATGATGTGAGGTTAACCACCCAAGTGACCGCCAACAGCGAAGGTAAGAAGAGGAAGAAGAGAGCAATCACACCAGAAGAGGAAGAGTCTTTGTTGATGTCCCTGATAATTTCAGAAAGTATGAGATAGATGACAGGAGAGTCATGATAAGAATGCCTAAATGTGAGGCTCAATCAGGAGAGGCCTATGATAACAAAGAAACCACCAAGAAAATAGTTGTAGTCATAGAAGAAGGAGAAGAAAGATGCACTTACATAGGACATGACCTGATGAAAGAGGAAGAGCAAGAGTTGATAGCCTTGCTAAGAGAATACAGAGATGTATTCACTTGGAGTTACAAGGACTTGAAAGGTGTTGACCGAGACATATGCTCACACACGATTCCCATGACCTCAGATGCGAAACTCTCTAAACAGAAGCCATACATATATAATGATAATTATGCTGCCAAAATCAAGGAAGAGATAGATAGACTTGTAGAAGCTGGATTTATCTATGAAATCGAGCACACTGAATGGGTATCACCCATTGTAGTGGTGCCCAAGAAGAATGGAAAGTTACATGTATGCATTAACTTGAAGAAAGTTAACACAGCCACTATCAGAGATAGTTATCTGCTTCCTATCACTGAGCATCTATTAGAAAGGGTGGCAGGCAAGGAAGTGTATAGCTTCCTGGATGGGTTCTCTAGCTACAATCAAGTAGCCATTGCACCAGAAGATCAGCATAATATGGCTTTTTCCACAGAGTGGGGCATATTTGCTTTTCGGGTAATGCCATTTGGGCTTACCAATGCTCCTACAACCTTTCAAAGACTGATGTGTCATGTATTCAAAGAATTCTTGAGGAAGAATTTGGAAGTCTATGTTGACGATCTTTGTGCTCATTCCAACATTAGACAGACTCATATACCAGAACTCAGACAAATCTTTGACAAATGTAGAAAATATCAAGTCTGCCTGAACCCAAAAAAGTGTGTTTTCATGGTCAGGCAAGGCAAGATTCTATGACACATAGTGTCAAAGAACGACATCTCTACTGACGAAGAGAAAGTGAGAGCGATCACAGAACTACCTAGGCCAAAGAATGTCAAGGAAGTGCAAGCTTTCATGGGGCCTTGTGGTTATTACCGACGCTTCATACACATGTATGCCATCATTGCAAAGCCTCTGTATGGACTTTTGACCAATTTTGAGTGGACTGATGAATGTGAGAACTCCTTCAATGATCTTAAACGACGATTATGTTCACCACCAATCTTGACCACACCAGATTGGAACAAGCCATTCCATGTCCATGTGGATGCATCCAATTATGCTATTGGGTGTGTACTTGCACAACCAACTGGTGAAGGTAATATGGATCTTCCAATTGCCTATGCTAGTAGACAGTTGAATGCAGCTGAATGAAACTATACGACCACTGAATGAGAAGGATTAGGCATGGTGTATGCAGTTAGAAAATTTAGGCACTATTTGCTTGCAAATAAGTTCAAATTTTCTATTGATCACCAAGCTCTGTTGTACTTGATAAACAAGCCATGCAACACAAGTAGATTAGTAAGATGGTTTCTCTTACTCATGGAATATGACTTTGAGGTTGTGGTGAGGAAAGGTAGGACTCACTTGAGAGCAAACCATCTCTCAAGGCTCACATCTGGAGAGGTCCCACAAGGAGTATCAGATGATCTTCCTGATGCTTATTTGTTCAATTCGGAAGTGGTACCTCAGTGGGCTAAGCCATTAGTGCCAGTATTGACGTACGGGCCCAAACACCCAGTAGTAAATACTCAAGATAGGGAGCTAGTAAAAGCCCAGAAGTACCATATTATGGCAGGGAGTATGTACAAGCATATAGATCATGGAATATTAGCTTGTTGTGTTGAAGATGATGAGTACGCAAAATGGTTGCAATTAGCACATGTAGGTGCATTAGAGCAACACTACTCAAGGCAAAGAACTTTACAAACACTAAGGAGACTCGGAGTACACTGGCCAACCATGGAAGCAGATGTCCATAGGATGTGCAAGGAATGCCCAACGTGCAGCACTAGACCTCCTGTGGAACATGCCACTCTTTATCAAGTGTCTTTAGTGCTAGACTGGAGCGAGCCCCTAATAGCCTTTCTGAGGACGAAAACATTCCCTCAAGAAATGACTTTGGTTAGACAAAGGAGCTTAGAACAAGAGGCACTAGACTATGCTCTCATTGGAGATAATCTATACAGACGAGGAAAAGATGGGTATCTTAGATTATGTGTCCACAAGAGTGAATATCTCAAGATCTTGGAAACTGCTCACCAAGGTGTAGCAGGAGGACACTTTGGACCAGATAGGGTGATCAAGACAATACTATTTGTAGGTCTTTGGTGGCCAACCCTTCACATGGATGCACATACCTACGTGAAGAGGTCTGATGTTTGTCAGTGAACTCAGTATCCTATACGCAAAGATGAGATGCCACTAAAACCTATGATGGGTGGACATGCATTCTCTAAGTGGGGAATAGACTTTGTAGGTCCTATTAATCCCCCAACTAAGGGTTCACATGTTGAATACATCATTGTGGCCACAGACTATCTAACCGAGTGGGTAGAAGTGAAAGCTACAACGAAGAATGATGCTCAAACAATAGCTAAGTTCTTATTTGAGAATGTGTTCACCAAATACGGGCTACCTATAGAGCTAGTCAGTGATAGAGGGACTCACTTCTTGAATGAAGTCATTGAAAATCTTCTTCAAGAGTCCTTGGTGATACACAAGAAGTCTGCCCCCTATCACCCACAAGCTAATGGACAGGCTGAGAGCACAAATAAAATTCTATGCAATGTATTGACCAAGTTGGTTAATAACAAACGCTCTGATTGGGACAAACAGCTACACCATGCTGTTTGGGCATACAGAGTTGCCTATAAAATGGTACTCCAAGCTACACCCTTTCAGATGGTGTTTGTCTTGAATGCAGAGCTACCATTGGACTTCTTGATACCCACATTGAAAGTAGCACAAGAGCATGAATGGATAGGCCATGAGCTTTCCTCTAGAGTCTTCGATCTTGAACGATTAGGGTAAACATGATTGAGAGCGGCAACAAGAATTTATGCAGCCAAGAAGAGGCAAAAAGCCTATTTCGATGCACATGTGAAGGATGAGAGCTTGAAAGCAGGAGACCTATTCCTACTCTACACCTTGAAGCAGCATGCATGAAAGTTAGAAAAGAGAGGCTATGGACCAATGATTATCAATAGGATCTCCACAAGCAGAGCAGTACAACTAGCCACTTTAGAAGGTGACATCCTACCAAGTTACATAAGTGGATGCAGAGTCAAGTTATATCAAGAACCCCTCACGGAGGAGATGTTGAATTGACTCAATACTGCAAAGAAACGGAAAGAAGAGGAAAAGCAAATTCAAGAAGAAGCACAGGCAGAAGCTTTAGAACGCATTCGATGAATGAAATTGAGAAAACAAAGTAGAGATCAACCCATGCCTGACACTCAAGAAACTCCAAGTTATCACATGGCCATGTGCAAGGCTTCATGTGAACACATCCATAGGATAGTCGACCGATGACCTTTTGTGACCCTAGAAGTAGGACAAGGAGAGAATGCAAGGATTGTGAGAGCTTTAATTGACTCAGGAGAAGCCACTAGTGCAGTTTGGCTTTCTTACTGCCAAAAATTGCAATTGAAGTTCAATCCTATTGAGGCATATCTCATAGGGTTGGGAGGTGTTGAAACCCCTTGCATAGGAGACGCGGAACTTCCCCTCTACATTCAAGAGGTTCGAATGGCAGTAAAAGTGCTAGTATGCGAAGACGAGGATCTTACTGAGTCTCTGGTCTTGGGCCAAGATTGGATCTATGATCATGTAGTCAACCTCAACCTAAGAAGTGGACTTCTTCAGGCTTGGGTAGGCCAAAACCGCATCACAATGGAATTAGAGAATCAGGCACTTAGGCCACTAGAAAAGGCACCAAATCCTGGTCCCTCCAGGAACCCACATGAAGATAACAATGTTATTCTTGTCCAAAGTTCTATGGTGAAGAGGATTGTCACTTTTGACGAAGGTACAGAAGTCAATGAGGAGTTTCCATCAGTTTCAAAGAGGATTCAAGAAAGGCACACCGGGTAACATACGACACCGAGGACGCTGATGATCAAGGAGCGTGAACACCAACCTGTGCAATATAAGGTACCTCGTGGCATGAAGCAGGTCTGGATACGCAAAGGGGATAAAACCACGGCTCCAGAGACAGATTCTCAAAGAAGCATCAAGCGAGCCACACCGTCAAGGACTAAAACGAAGGAGTCCCCGAGGCAACACTCTAGAGATACCATTTCCATTTGGGTCTAAGCGGTCAATGAAGGCTATCCCCAATGCTAGACAGATATAAGAGAAGTCTAGGTTGAAAGCTAAGGAAATTGATTTTGATGATGAGTCAAATTTGAAGTGTTTTATGAACCCTCTAGGCCCCCTTAGACCTGTATATTACAATGTATATTGCAATGATGTAAATAATATATGTACTATTGTACCTAGAAAACATTACTCCCTTGTTATAGCAAATATACCCTATGGGTTTAGAATGATGGGATCTGTTAATGATGACGAGCCATTCAAGCACCCATAGATTCGCAATATGGTTACAGATTTTGCAGACTTGACTATGCCATCTTTATGGAGGATAGTGGTTTTCCATAGCAGGGACCAATCCTTTTCTATATCAACTACTTTGAAGTCAAGATGTCATGCTATGGAGTGTCTTACATGGTATTCTATCTTCTTTTTATCTTTGATTTATGCATGATGAACTCTATTTTACTTATGGTTTTCTTTGCTAGGGTGAAGAAAAATGTGAATCATACTCCTTTACATAGGTTTGTGAGTTCAACTAAATGCATTACAGTCAGGTATTATGATGAAGTAAGCAAACGAAGAGTCAAGGAACATTGCAATGAGAATGGAATCTCCAATGTACTCATCTTCCCTATAGTTACAAAGAAACTTCATCATGTGGTTGGGGAAAAGACATTGGTTAATCCATATCAGAAGCCACAAAAACTAATTATGCGATTAATTCAGTTGTTTTCCAATGATGGTAACGGGGTCCTCGACCTTTTCTCTAGCACATGTAATTGTAGTTGCAATGTTTCTCATTGGCCATGTTTCTTGATGTGCCTCTAATTGCTTTGCTTCCTTTTCAGGAACAACTCTCGCTTGTTCATTAAAGATGTTCAAGCATTGCATAGTTGTAGAGAAAGATGAAGCTCAAGTGAGTTTCATAAGAATGAGGATTAATGGGTTGAATGAATCCTTAGATGAGGACCAAGAGGTTGGAAGGAAGCACATTGCAGATACTGAAAGATTCCAACCTGCTTCAAGGGAGCATATTCCACCACTAGCAGATGAACTTGGAGACATGTATGACCTTGAAGAGCCAATCTTGGAGCAAGAAAAACAAGCTACGAGTTCTAAAGCTCCAAAAGATGATATTATGCATGAAGCTGAGGAAACATATGATCAACTTCTATTGTAGAAGCTTTTTATTTTTGTAAACAATATCTTAGCTATAAAGGTCAATTTAATAGAAATACAATGTTGAGTGTTTGTTTCCAATTGTGCTTATCTTTACCTATGCCGAGCTTTCTTGTATGATCAATATGTGGATATTGTTTAACATTTATGGTTGTTTAAGGTCACCTTTTTGAAATGTTAGTTAGAAAATGCTTTGTGGTGTTCAATGTGGTATGCAAAAAAACCTACTCTCAATGTCTGTACTAGACAATGACATGAATATTATCTGAATTGCCCTATGAAAGACATTAAAGTTTTGTTC
Source organism: Ceratopteris richardii (assembly GCA_020310875.1). NCBI lineage: Eukaryota > Viridiplantae > Streptophyta > Polypodiopsida > Polypodiales > Pteridaceae > Ceratopteris > Ceratopteris richardii. The sequence continues at coordinate 68,687,287 of CM035434.1, forward strand.
CATCTCATGTAATGCAAATTTTAAATAGCAGCTAGATTCTTATCATCTATGCTTGTAGAGATTTAAGAGGTTTCACTTATTATTATTTGTCATGAATTTCTTTTTTCTAGAGTCGAAGGTTATGATGTGGGGTACTTGATCATGAAGTTGCTTTTCTTGGCCCCAAGAAAACTATTCTATCTACTTTAAACTTCTTAGGTTATAAAATCAAGCTTCTTTCAATTGTTTATGAGCAAGAGACAAGTGGTTTTCACTAAAGGTTGTGAAATGGACCATTTTTTGCTTGATTTCATGATGTTTAGGTTCAAATAAAAAGAGAACATGTCTATGTTCTCCTTTGTTGTGACTCAGTGTTTGAGGTCTACTCCTCACAGATTCTAAAAAATAAAGGTGTATGAGCATGTCATGTATTGCACATCAACACTTTTTGGTGCCATTGTTGGGGAATGAAACTTTCATGCCTATGTAACTTACATGATTGATTTGAAGTGTGCATGTAAGTCATACGTGCTTGTAAATATTTGCTTGTTAAGTTGAGTTTTCAGTCCATTGCACAAAATCCCACTTTTTACGTTTTTTCTTATCTCAAAGAGTAGGATTAGGTTTTAAAGAGTTTAGATTTGTCAACTGTTAGTAGATTTTTGACTTCTTACCTTGTGTAGAGTAGAATCTTTTACTTCAATTCTCGTCTTCATTCTTTTCCTTTTTCAAGTTTGGAAAGTTTTGGTAAACAAGGTGTTATTTGGAAAAAAATACATGGATTTGGGAAAAGACATTGGAGTGCATGAAAATATGTTTGAATTTCTTTTTCATGTAAATTTGATTGGAATTTACCTTTGGGGATAATAAAATTGAGCATTGAGGAAGGGTTGGCATAGTAGGAGGTCAAATGTTGAGATAGTAAGCTTGGAGGTCCTGAGGGATTACTCTTGGAGTTTTCTCTTCCTATTTAGTCCTCTATCCTTGTGTTTCTTTCCTCTTCCCTTCTCTTTTCATTTCTCTTTTTCTCCTCCTCTTCATCCTTTTTCTCTCTATCTTTTAGTCTACTTCCTTTCCCCTTCTTGATTCTTTTCCTTTCCCTTCAACCCTCTCTTTTCCTTAGTTACTTACCTTTCTCTCTTCTTAGAATTTATGGGCCCCAATATTTTTTTTTTTACTTTCTCCCTCCCTTATCACTTTCTCATTCCTTCGCCCTCTCTTCCACATTTCTTTGTTCTAGATCAAACCTTGATCTATACCTCTTCTTGCTTTCTTTGTCTCCCCACTTCCTTCCTCTTCTCCTTGGTCCTCTTCCCTTTTTTTGTCCACTTCCTCTATCTCCACTTCTCCCATCTATTTCATTTTCCACTCCTCCCATTTCTCTTGTGTTCTTGTCTCCATCCCATCTTCACCCTTCCTACTTTTTTATCGAACCCCGAATCTTCACTTATCATTTCCCTTCCCTTCTTCTTTTTGATTCCCTTCCTTACATCTTCCCCGCCTCCTTATCCTATCCTTTTTTACCCCACCCTCCCACCCCCCCCCTTGATTTTTCTCTTTTCCCTTCTCATATTTCATTTATCATCACTCTCTTCCCATCTCCATTTGAAATTTTTCTATCCTTTCTTCCTTCTTCCATTTTCTCTCCTTCCCATCCCTCTCCCCTCACCCTTTCTCTTTTCTTTATCCCCTTTCCTCTACGTCAACCCTGCTCTCTTTACACTTCACCCCTCCTTCTCGTCTTTATGATAGAATTTATTGCCCCCCAATTTTATTTTTCTTACCATCTCCAATCATTTATTTGCCTTCTCCTTTATTTTTCCCATCCCTTTACCCTTAGTCTATCTAATCAAGCCCCTAACTCTTCCTCTCCCTCCCTCTTCTCTTGGATATTTCCCTCCTCCCTCTACCCTTGCCTCCTCTCTCTTTCACTCCTGCTTTTCTTGCCATATCCTCATCCCCTTAAGTTATATCCATATCGCCCCTAATCCCATCACATTCCATCCTCCCTTCTTCAACTTTCTAATTGACCTTCAACCTTCATCTCTACTTTCCCTTATCCTCTCCTCTCTTCTCTATTCCCTTTCCCCCACGATCTCCTCACCTTTTCCTTATCACCCCCCAATTATCCCTCTATCCCTTCCTACCTTCTTCTCTCTTCTCTTACCTCTCCCCTTGTCCCATTTCCTTAATCTTTCCCTAATCCTTGTAATCTTCCCCTAATCCTTATCCCTTCTTTCCATCCCTTTTTTCTTTCTCCTTCCACTCTCTTCCCCTCTCTCCTTTTCTCTACCTTAAACCTTTCCTATGTCCATCCCCTCACCTTGTTCTATTACCTCTCCATTGGAAGGTTGACTCACAATTATAAGACCCCTTTTTTTTTTAAGAGGAGGTTTGGCAAAAGCCTATTCTCCCTTTTCTTGAATTGATTGGAAGAACAACTATAGAAATGATTGGGCATAGTACCCATGGGACTCCCCATATCCCACAAAGCAAGGGTTAGACTGCTCGAAGGCAACACTAGGAAAGACTACCCGAAGGCATCTAGTTTAGTACTACCCAAAGGCATTACACGGGCCTTAATCCCACATATGTCTTCTTGTAGAGAGGGGTTGAACCCTTATAAGACCCTTTTTTTATCAACCTTGGAAGAGTAGGTTAAAAACACTTAGCTGTTGAGCCTAGGTCACTATAAAAGCAAGGCATTGCCCATGACAGCCACACTCAATCTGGAGCAAAGGAGGTGATAAGCTATAGAGATAATTGTCTATAGGACGTACTCGGGCCACCCCACTATTTGCAAAGAATCACCATCAACCTGCCAGACTACTGTCATGTTCCCAATCGACACATGATGGAGTTAGTGTAAAGCTAAGCTGATTAAATTTCCATTAGGATGGCGATAAGAGAAGAAAAAATCAAGGAAGGAGATGAGCCATTCGAGCTATGGAAACAAGGACAAGAGATGAATATAATCACTCCCCTCGGATTAAACATCGAGGTGAAGCTATTGACTAACCGACGGTGCTACAAGGACTATCGATGGGTGATAAGGACCTGGACTAGTAGCTCATCACTCCATCAACCCGTGATAAATTAAGAATTAGAAGACTACTATGCTATTAGAGCAATCTTAGGGCTAAAGCACCAATCACCCTCCCCTTGATTGGGAGGATAAACTCTTGAAGCTAACAACTCGAGAAGCTTATGATTGAAGTATGCAAACATCACTCCTCCATTGGAAATATAAAATTAAGTGAGCCACAAAATTATCGACTAGGCAATAAACTTGGACTTTGCACACTCATACAATTGAGAATGAAGGCAAGATTTACCAGAACTATAGCAAGGATAGAGAAATTCTATCGGCTATGAAGCTATGAATATATATATATATATATATATATATATATATATATATATATATATATATATATATATATATATATATATATGTGTGTGTGTGTGTGTGTGTGTGTGTGTGTGTGTAGCCTCAATCGACCCAAAAGAACCAACTTAGTGAGAGGGAACAAAGTAAGGACTCTTTTTCATCTCATTCTTTTTTTTTTGGTATCGCTCATCATCGTACTTAGAATTGGGACCAAATAGGAAGGCTTGAAAAAGGTACACCAATTAAGGGGTACAGAAAGACACTCTTTGAGAGTGAAGCACAATCTAATGGATTGAGTACTACAAGGGGATAAAGACTCATTTCAAATTCAAAGCTTAGAGTGTGGTTCTCAATTTGATTACACCTAAAGAAGAATCTTCTTTTGAGATCTCTTGGGGTAGAACTTGAACTATAAGATAGTGAAGTGAGTTCCTCCTTGTTTGCACATCTCGGGGTTTGAAAGAACACTTTATTGAGTGACATTTTTTAAGATTTAACATGGGCAACACCAGAGTGCCAAGTACCTTGGACCTTTGTCCCATGAAGTGGAGAAAATTTTTCGATAGATAAGCATAGTATAGCAATTATGATCATTCCTTCACCTTTCAATTCAAAGAGAGGTTTTAGCCGTGCTTATTGACTATCTAGAGGAAGAGCTATACACAAGAAAAAAGAGACCCTTTTGAATTATTTTGAGGCTTAGAAATTGTTGGCATTAGCACAATTCTAGAGAACAATGAGTTGTAACAAACAAAAAATATATCAATATTAAAAGAGAAACAACTCATCGAAAATCAAGCAAATTGCACCTTATGTTTGGAAACCCTGTATACTAGTACACAATGTTTTTCAAGAACTAAAGACATGTGTTTTCTTGACAATTTTTGATATTTTCTCAAAAATTTTGATATAAAAATTTGTCAATAAATGTATACCTTAGTATTTTTCCATCTCCAAATTGTATATGGAAAAGATGAAAGATATTAACAAATGCATATGGATGAAACCGGTTTAACATATTTATGAGGGAGGAATTGATTTTACATACCATGATTTTTTCACATAAACTACACAATAGAATTTGTAAAGCAATAGAACTTATAAGAGATTTTCATATCATATGCTCCCTTCATCTGATACCTAGGTTGCATTTATTCGATTGAATAATGGAAAAATATCAAATATGTTTGTTTTATTCAGGGATTTCCAAATAAACACGAATAAAAAATTGGACACACAACATGTTTTTGATCGAAATATCTTTCGATCAATTTTTTTTTATCGAAAGTGTTGTTGATTGAAAACCTATTTCTAAGCAAAAAAATATTTTCCCATTCGATCAAAAAGCTTATTCTACACATGCTTTTTGACAAGTTCTTAGAGCTATACTACTACCATACAACTCATAGAGCCCTTTGTGCACCATATCATTTAGGTATTGCTCTATTTTTCATTTATTTTTTTTACTATTGTGTTTATTGTGTGTCATGCATATGTTATGATTCGCATATGCTTCTCTTACATATGTATGATTTATATATGTGATTGGTTTTATGTATTTTAATCATCAACATTATACATGTTCGACTCGCGAAAGCATTTCCTACTTGTATACTTCGATGAGTCAAGTTTAAATTAAACAACTACTGTGATTGTTTGACTCACTACATCGATTCTTACTCTCACAAAAGTGTAGGACTGATCAATATATCTATTGAGATTGTTTGAATCACTGCCTCGATTCCTACTCTCTCAATAGTATAGGGAGTGTATAGGGACTATTGTGATTGTTTGATTCTTTGTATCTTACTCTCACAATAGTCACTTAGATTCGTGTGAACATAATTACAATGTAGGTAATGAGGTATATAGAAACTATTGTGATTGTCTGATTCTTTGACTCTTACTATCAAAATAGTTACATACCTCACATGACAAGAATCCTACATAGATTAGTGAGACAAACAATATGATCTACTATGAATGTATAATTCTTTGACTCTTACATTCTTAATAGTTACATAGATTTACTTCAAGATGATAGTTGTACTTTCTATTTAAATAAATCTACTTATCTAATTGTTTATCCATATTTCTATCCTTTATCTATTTATATATTGATCTACCTATCCATACACTTACTAATTTATCTATTCATATGTGTACTTAAAATGTATTTAAGTATCTATCATTTTATTCACGAGTCTTATTTTTTATTATTGCTTTTATGAATTAGATTAGTGTTTAAAGATTTAATATCAATCAAAATTCTAATTTTATTTGATATTCTATTTTTTGCACAGATGGTATGTAAAATAAATAAGCAAGATTGAAAGTTTCTGGAAGATTTTTTCTACTCATACATGTATGGAATGGGAGAAGAACAAATCACTATAGCAATGGATATATCAAATTACAAGGATTTCATTGAATAGCTAGAACAACATACATCAATTTTTTGAAGATAAATTTGGAAGTTTATCAAGAGGACCACAAGTACAAGATGACCAAATGTCCAAAGAGCTCACTCACATCTTTGGACAAATAGTCAAAAATACAGAATCATCGGCATTGGATATCACCACAATGCCAAGATTCATCAACAAAATCATATTTGTCGATTTACATTACCAAACAATGAAGAGAGGAAAGCGAGTGAGACCTGACACTATTGAATAGGCAGAGAGACCAACATAACAACAAAAGTAGATCCATATGCAAAAGACATACATGTGAATATGGGAGATCAAACATCCAGTAACCTATGTTTGCTCCCATGTTCATCTACTCATTTCGAAGATGCAACTCTCATGGGGGAAGGACATTATGGAGTGATCCATAAAGTCAAAATAACCCACCTGAGATTCATCAAAAGAAATATTTGCTGTAAAATTATTCAAATTACATAGTGGTGACTTATAGACATGAGAGAGCGAAGCTATGAATGAGGCCACAAATTCACTTGTTACACATAGTGGAATAATCAGTCCACTTGCATTAGCAAGGCATCATAATAAAAGCCATCATAATAAAAGCCATGTCCCATTTTCAGATTATAGAATCGTGGTACCTTAGACATGTGGCTTGAGAAAATGAAAAAGAGTACTTAAACGTACCACAAAGTAGAAGTATCAACGACACAGAAGGAGATATAACAACACTAAAGAAAAAATCTGGAAGCTAATGAATGGAGTTGCAAAAAATGTCATTCCTACACACCTATAATATTTCCCACAATGATCTCCATCCAAGCAACATACTGTTGCATTTTGAAGGTGAGCATTCTTAAATCTGATTATGTGACTTTTGAAGAGCAACACATTGGGCAACAAAAAGAAAAGTTTTCCAAAGCTACTTGATCTTGAAATATCAACTAGAAATGAGTGGAGTCAAAAGTATTGGTGGATTGCACCCGAATGTATATCTTTTAGCCCTCCACCATGTAATAAAAACCAAGAGATCTATATGATTTCACTATTCCTATTACAACTTTTTAAATACATAGATTTAGATAGTTACCCCATTGATAGAAATAGGGTTTATAAGTTTAAATATGCTTTAGAACTAGTATGTGATAGAGATATATCAAAAAGAGTAGACACACATGAATTACTTAGAGTATTCTCAACTCTAGTTCGATGTGGTTTAAATATATCCATTATTGATGGATTAAGACCATATTGAAAACAATGTGGATTCATTTGAATTATGTGGATTAAATGATGTGGATTCATTTGAATTAAGTGGAGTAAATGATGTGGATTCATTTGCATGTGGAGTAAATGATGTGGATTCATTTAAATTAAGAGGATGGATTTATTTGAATTATGTGGATTAAATGATGTGGTATCATTTGAAATATGTGCATAAAATGATGTGGATTCATTTGAATTAAGTGGATTAAATGATGTTGATTCATTTGAATTATGTGGATTCATTTGAGCTAAGTGGATTAAATGATGTGGATTCATTTGAATTACGTGGAGTAAATGATGTGGATTCATTTGAATTATGTGGAGTAAATGATGTGGATTCATTTGAACTATGTGAATTCATTTGAATTATGGGGATTCATTTGAATTATGTGGAGTAAATGATGTGGATTCATTTGAATTAAGTGGATTCACTTGAATGAACTCGATTAAATGATTGATGGAGACCTTCAAATCCCTAATGTCAAATCTACCTTGACTTAAGAATACCTCTATGTTAATTATATGAAAAACTTTACATCAATTACTTCAAATCTTTCCAAGTTCAAGACTGGAGTATACTTCCTTCTTCAATTTTTGAACTTCTGTTCATCTTCAATAGTCTACCTCAAGATTCAACTTTATTACCTGCAAATGTCGTAGATTTTAATGCTCCAAATTATATAAGAATCTTTATATGATCCTTGTGCAATTTTGAGGTACAATAAACCTTCGTTTAGATTGATTAAAACTTTGATTAATCCCTAAGATCAAAAGTATGTTTGAAATTGATGTAAAAAAATGGTGACTTTGATATAGGTGACTTCAACCTGTGATTTCTCTCAAAATAAAACCCATTTTGCAAAGTGCTTTTGGAAATAAGTTCCTTATCTCTCAACTTAGATTCATAGTTCTTAAACAAAGAAAACTTTACATGCATCACTGAGATCTTATCAAAACATTAATCGATGAGATGAGCCATTTTTGAGTTTTCACTTTAGTGAGTTGACATATCAATGTTTCTATGAACCATACACACACTATGAAAGGAATTAGGACATGAAAATTTAATCACAACTTGGTTTACTATTGAATTAGATATGTGTACAAGGAATTTTTATTCAGTGATCATCTTGAGAGAGATGTGAATTAAACCGAGCCCTAATTCTATAGATTTCCCTTGACACTTCTACCTCTTCTATGATAATGAACTCTCTTAATTTCTACAGTCATAATTGACTTATATAGCCACAAATTTGTAAGTGGATCATGACCATCACATTGTTATTCACTTTCTTTATTAGTTATCTAACTATAATACACTAATAAGGATACTCTTGAAGTGAATATCCATTGCTTTTTATCCATTATGTCCTTCATTCTTCTTGTGAAACCATAGTACAAACCTTCATTATAAGTCCCTTTGACGTATCTTAGCACTCTTTGTGCTGCAATCAAATGAGTTTTCTTTGGACAATGCATGCATTGTGACAAAACACCAACTGCATATGAAAGATCTGGTCTTATCAAGGTAGCATAAATCAGACTTCCTACCAAACTTTGATACATCTTCATGTCTTTGAACTCTTCACCTCCATACACGATTAGCTTATGATTTACCTCCAATGGGGTTGTTGAGATTCTGCAATTTTCCATGTTGAACTTTAACAAAAGATTCTTCAAGTACCTTTCTTGTGTAACATACACTCCATGTTGATTGTAGATGATCCCCATGCCTAGGAAATAGGATAAATTTCCCAAGTCACTTATCTTGAAATCTTTCTCCATTTGCTTCTTGAGCTCTTGGATTCCTTTGGTATCTGTGCCTATAGGTATAATATCGTCAACATAGATACAAATGTATATGTACCCATCTTCACTTGCTTTCACTAACAAGCTACTATCTGCCTTTGATGCTTGATATCCAAGTTCATTTAAGAACTTCAAAAGTCTATAGTTCTAAGCCCTTGGGGCATCCTTCAAAGCATAAAAAGCTCTTTTGAGCTTACACACACAATCTAATCCATTTAGATCTTTGAAACCTTCTGTTTGTTCCATGTATACTTCATCTACAATGTATCCATTTAGAAAAGCATTTTTAACATCAAATTGTGATAGTTTCAATCCTTTGCAAGCTGCAATAGCTATGAGTGTTTCAATGGTAGAAATTTTAATGATTGAACTATAGGTTTCATCATGGTCCACACCTTGTGTCTGAGCATATCCTTTGACCACTAGTCTAGCTTTATATCTAGACCCCTTTCCATCTGTAAATATTATTTTCTTATACACCCATCTACATACAATTACCTTTTGATTTCTTGGTCTAGGTACCAAGTCCCATGTATCATTCTCAAGTAGAGAATCATGCTCTTCCTTCATTGCTTTTCCCAATTCTCTTTACCTTTAGCTTCTACATATGTTGATGGATCTTCATTTGTTTTCAATATGTATGCATAATCCTTAGTTGTGATGTAAAAAGTGTCATAGCTATACCTTATAGGTTGCTTTTTGTCTCTTGAAGACCTTCTTATCTCTACACTCATTCAAGTCTCTGCCTCAACATACTTTGGATCAAGTCTTGGTATATCTTCATTTCCATCTTTATCATCGCTTTCATCTTCATATACTTGCATCTTTGATTTTCCTTTTTTTTGTCTTCATGAATTCTTCAAAATCTGCATGAATATTATTTGAGTACTCTGTGATAGATCTTGGACTACTTCACTACTTCTTGGGTATGGAAGTTTGGAAAACAAAAGAAGGCACTCCTATCACAGAAGAAGTACTGCTCTGATCTTCTTTCTAGATATAACATGGACCAGTGTCGCTCAATATCTACACCACTTGATCCAAACATAAAGCTCACACTGGAGGATTCATCACCGCTTGTGGATGTGCATACTTATTGATAGCTTGTTGGCTCATTACTCTACCTTGCCAACACTAGACCAGATATTGCCTATGCAGTTGGTATACTTATTCAGTTTGCACATCAGCCTCATCAGACCTAATGGGATGCTGCTTAGAGACTACTTCGATACCTTGCCCTCACCCGACATCATGGTCTTTGGTACAGAGGGGGCATCAAACTCGTAGGATATTCAGATTCAGATTGGGCTGGTGATCCTGATTCTCGACGATCCACTTCTGGGTACATATTCTTGCTTGGCTTACGACTTATCCCTTGGGCAAGTAACAAGTAGCCTATAGTTGCGCTGTCATCCATCGAGGCCGAATACTGAGCATCCAACTTCGCAGCATGCGAGGCCATCTGGCTTCATTGATTATTATATGACATTGGTGTTTTGCAGGTTACTTTGACATGCATCCACACGGACAGTCATTCAGCCTTGGCCATCACCAAGAATCCAATGTTCCATGCTCGGACAAAGCACATCGAGATCTAGTACCATTTCATCCATGAGAAGCTCGTATCTCAAGAGATTATTTTGGAGTAGTGTACCTCTTAGGAGAACCTGGCAGACATGTTCACAAAGGCTCTATCTCCAGTTGTGCTTCAGCACTTGGTGGCCTTTGCAGCATTTAGCCGCTCCAAAATGGAGTTGCACAGGGGGTGTTGACGACATGATAACTCATACATCATCTACATTTTGTATCCGCATGAGTGCATCTCCATTTTATATCTAGGAGGTGCTCCATTTCTAATTTATTTCCATTTTCTATTGTATTTCCTTTGTATTTGGGTACCTTGCCATTTGCTTCTACCATTGTATTCATTCTCCTTTCAGGGGAAGTATCCCACATGAGATGTACTTTGGAGAGCCCCTCCCAAATCTATATAAGGAAGGCCTCTCCCCCCTATTTGTACTTGGTTAGAAGCTTGAGGAGCCTACTCCATGCTCTTGGAAAGCTCATTTCGAATCGACATGAGTTTACCAATTTCATGGTCTACTCATTTTGAGTCTCACACACTCTTTGTTTTGTGAGTACACTCTTCTTTTCATTTTGCTTCTGCACATATACTCTCTACAAGAGAGACTAGACCTTAGGCATAACTTCTTAAAAAAGAAAACAATCACTCATCTGTTGTCAATGTGAATCATATAAAATTAAGATTGGGAAGTGCTAAACTACCTCCAAAGTGCATGGGTCATGAGGAGTCTCCCAATGAGCAATCCATGGAGTAGGAAGAGCAATGTAACTCCAAAGTGCATGGGTCATCAGGAGCAACCCATGGAGTAGGAAGAGAAATGAAACTTATTTGTGTAGGTGGGGAATCATGTAAGGGGCAATCACTCTTGATTTTTTATTTTAAGGGGAGGTTGACCTTATGATCTACTTCTCCTTAGATTTGAATTGATTGAAGGCGTGACTCTACAATGAAGAACATAATATTTGAATGCCACACAAGAAGGGTAAATCAGTTAGCATTTTAAAAATGAACATCTTCCTTTCTTTGACTCTTTATAGCCGTCTTAGAGCTACTTGTACCACTTCCTTCCAACACCACACTATGTGAAGGAAAACTTATCTAGAAGCCAACATTTCAAGGGGACCATGTAGCTCTATCCTCATCCATATGTGTTTCTTTGAATCCCTCTAGGCTACATGGTCTTTATTTTGTGAATTGGTACACCCAAAATTTTATCCCACAAAATATAACACCAAATTACCTTCATTGATTGCCATTGGGAATCCCCAAGAAAACATGCCACACTATGTGAAAGGGAAAGTCCTTATTCCGCAAATGTGAATGGATGACCAAAGGACCTTCATTGATTGCCTTTTAGAATCCCAACAAAGGGCTCCCTACTATTTGAGGGGGACCTCCTCTAGAATCCAACATTTCAAGGAAACCATGTAGCTGTACTTCATTGAGTCCTTGTAGGCTACATGGACATCACTTCAACATTTCCCAACGTTGACATGATGTGGGAGTCCCTACTTGAAAGGAGAATCTCCGAGTTGTTCTTTGCACAAACCAATGTTATTTTTGTGAAAGGGCTTTACAAGAAGCTACTTTTGCCATCACATGTGATAGTCATGCCACGAGGCTTGCTACTATCAACTCTCTGTACTCGACATTCGAGCTAGTAAGCAGACAATGGAGTCTACTGAAAACTATGTTTGAAGAGCCGGGCTCGTTCTCGCTTTCCCATTTCTATCTCTCGCTCTCTCTCATTCTCTCTCCCCTCCCCACTCCCCCGGTCACACACACACACACTTTCTCTCTCTCAAGCATACACGAACAGTAATCTTGTGCCCACCTCATGCGACCTCATCTTCTCCATCGAATAGGTACCCCCTCTGCGTCGTTAGTCCCGTAGCTCCCTTTCTTGGCCAGTGTACTGCCTGGAGGCTTCGGGCTGAGCTGAATTACTCTTTCACTTCTCATTACTGACCGGCTTTCCTTTTCCTGCGGCCGGCCTATCTCCATCCCCATCGCCATCTTTCTCTCTCACTCTTTCTGAGGAATCTGTCACAGCAGGAAGCAGTTTCAGCTTGTTGCTCTCTCTGCTTTTCCCTCTTTATCTCTGTTTTTCAGTGCACAATGTCGAATCCTACGAAGAAGCTTCCCACTACATCATATTGAACGTTGGAACCCCATGCGGCACCATCTCATTGTACCCCAATGTTTCTCCGTGCGACTGCCTGTTCTAGCTCGGCCTAGCCATGCCATCGCAGAATCATTATAGGCGAAGCTTGCTACACTCCACTAGCCGCAACGATCAGCACAGAAAGACCCATTATCGGAAGAGCCTGGTGATCTCTGTTACCGTTGTAGCTACGACACTTGTCATCCTGCTGCTTCTCGTTCTCTGGTATCTGCGCTCTCGAAAATTTAGCAGGAACAGGGACATCCAATCGCGTCCCTCGGAAGACAGGCAGGCGAATCCGCGAAAATTGCAAAAATTTACGTACAAGGAGCTTAGAAAAGCTACGAACAGGTTTGATGAATCCCAAAAGTTGGGTAAAGGTGGGTACGGCGTTGTTTACAGAGGATTTCTGAGAAACGGAGAAGAAGTTGCAGTGAAGAAACTTGTCTTGTCTTCTATTCAAGGCGAGAGGGAGTTTCAGAATGAACTTTCTATATGTACGAGGCTAGAGTCTAGGTATGTGGTTAAGCTCTTAGGCTTTGCCACTCATGGCGATAAAACGCGTCTACTAGTTTATGAATGTATGCAGAACAGGAGTTTACAGGAAGCTTTGTTGGAGAAGCATACGTCTGTACATTTGGACTGGGACAGAAGATTCAACATCATTTTGGACATAGCTAGAGCTCTCGCTTATTTACATCTTGAATGTCACCCTCCGGTAGTGCATGGTGATGTGAAGCCGAGTAATGTGTTACTTGATGGAGACTTTCATGCGTATCTTGCTGATTTTGGGCTCGCTAGAATGAAAATAGGTGATCAGAGGTTAGATCAAGCACCAGAAAGGTCCAAATCTGATGTAATTGAACTAGAAGTTGGGACTCCAGAGAGCACAGAGATTGTAAAGTCAAAGAGTTTTGGGGTAGTGTTGGAGGAGAAAAGACGGGGTAAACTTCTTGATGACAGAGTATTGGGAAGCTTTGGCGATCATTCTCTTCCAAGCTCCTATTTGGGCTCCCCTCACAGTGGAATTCGGTTCTCCTCAGAAATGCGGATGGATGGTGATGTGACTGCATCTAATTTAGTCATTCCTTTCAATCATCATCCAGATCAAAGTCCTAGAGGAAAATGTTCACCGAACTTAGACGATAGCCAGACCTCGATGCAGAATGAGGATCTAACAAGTACTTTAGCAGAATCTGCAAGCATGGATCAACCTGTTGCCTCACTTCCTACACAGC
>CM035434.1:68706147-68801147 GCA_020310875.1 Ceratopteris richardii
ATATATATATATATATATATATATATATATATATATATATATATATATATATATATATATATATATATATATATATATATATATATATATATATGTGCGCATACATACATACATACATACATACACACACACATACATACACACACACACACACACACATATATATATATATATATATATATATATTATATATATTGTGTATGTTTTTATGTATTTATGTATGTATCTATGTATGTGCGTATGTTCGTATGTACATCCGTACATATGTATGTATGGATGTATGAGTATGTATTTGTGTAGGTATGTATGTATGTATGTATACATGCATATGTTTATGTGTATAAATGAGTGCATGTGTTTTTATTGGTAGTTGATTTTTATTTATTTATTTATTTTTGTGTTGCTATAAGGATTTTTGCCTCATTTGTAATTATCATATGGCCTTGTTCAATGTCTCTCACTCTCATAAACTCATATGATGTAAATAAGCCTATAAAATTTTCATGGGAAGGATTTGTCGAGATTTACTACTTTCATCTATATCTCTACCTATTCATAGGGACATACTCTTTGATATGAGCCACATTTATGAGGGAGGGGGAGCGTTGCATGTTACTTTTACCAAATTTTTCGATGCTTCCATGGACACTTCAAAGAAGAAGGTCGTTGTCTTCTTTGTCTACACGAAGGTCTTGAGAGTCTACAATGGGAAATGGCCATATCATTTTCTTTTGCAGGAGGTCTTGAGCTTTATTAAAAGCAACCATATCTATGTGACAATACTCTTCATTTTATGATCACATGACTCATGGTCTTGTACATGTCTTTCCCTTATGCTAACACTCAATGTTTGTCACCATTTGATTCCATCGTGTGTTGCATATCCGGTACAATTCCATCCCTTTCGATGCATGTCTCCTTTCTATGTAGGATCCCAATAGATGGTTGGTGTTTGTCACATAATCCTAGTAGGAGATGGTTGAACCATGCCTTAAGAGAGAGGATTAGGAAGTAATCCTCAACCATGGCTTTAACCATGGCTTTTGGGGCAAGTGGTTAGCCCATTGTACTCCTAACCGGGAGGTTGTGAGTTCAATTTCCAACATTGGTATCGGAGCCTAGTTGAGAAATTGGGCAAGATGGAGGTTCGCACCTCATTCGTGGGCACTTGGAAAAAGCGCTTATCCATGGTGAGTGTGAAACTGGTCTTGGATGAAGGCGCATGGGCATTTGGGCACCCACGAAGGGTGGGATAGGTCCAAATTTGGTCCATGTGCTAGAGTTTGAGGTTGGTGGAAGCACTCATGCATGGAAAGTGGGTCCAAGAGTTAGAAGGGTCCACAAGTGAGCATTGAGGACAATGCTCAGTCTAAGAGGGAAGGAATGTCACATAATCCTAGTAGGAGATGGTTGAGCCATGCCTTAAGAGAGAGGATTAGGAAGTAATCCTCAATCATGGCTTTAACCATGGCTTTTGGGGCAAGTGGTTAGCCCATTGTACTCCTAACCGAGAGGTTGTGAGTTCAATTCCCAACAGTGTTGGGGGGATTCTTGTGTAGAAAGGAACTTGA
This sequence comes from Ceratopteris richardii, assembly GCA_020310875.1. Classification (NCBI taxonomy): domain Eukaryota; kingdom Viridiplantae; phylum Streptophyta; class Polypodiopsida; order Polypodiales; family Pteridaceae; genus Ceratopteris; species Ceratopteris richardii. The sequence goes on from CM035434.1 coordinate 68,707,719, forward strand.
GTGTTTGTAGGAGAATGGAGTGTGAGAACAAGAGAATTAATGACACCGAAAGCTTCTGATCAATTAGGAAGAGAAGAATACAAGCTTATTCATAAGCCAAATGCTCTGCGCAATAGGCCAAAGACTAAATAATGCTCATGAAATATCTCTACCTATTCATAGGGACATACTCTTTGATATGAGCCACATTTATGAGGGAGGGGGAGCGTTGCATGTTACTTTTACCAAATTTTTTGATGCTTCCATGGACACTTCAAAGAAGAAGGTCGTTGTCTTCTTTGTCTACACGAAGGTCTTGAGAGTCTACAATGGGAAATAGCCATATCATTTTCTTTTGCAGGAGGTCTTGAGCTTTATTAAAAGCAACCATATCTATGTGACAATGCTCTTCATTTTATGATCACATGACTCATGGTCTTGTACATGTCTTTCCCTTATGCTAACACTCAATGTTTGTCACCATTTGATTCCATCCTGTGTTGCATATCCGGTACAATTCCATCCCTTTCGATGCATGTCTCCTTTCTATGTAGGATCCCAATAGATGGTTGGTGTTTGTCACATAATCCTAGTAGGAGATGGTTGAACCATGCCTTAAGAGAGAGGATTAGGAAGTAATCCTCAACCATGGCTTTAACTATGGCTTTTGGGGCAAGTGGTTAGCCCATTGTACTCCTAACCGGGAGGTTGTGAGTTCAATTTCCAACATTGGTATCGGAGCCTAGTTGAGAAATTGGGCAAGATGGAGGTTCGCACCTCATTCGTGGGCACTTGGAAAAAGCGCTTATCCATGGTGAGTGTGAAACTGGCCTTGGATGAAGGCGCATGGGCATTTGGGCACCCACAAAGGGTGGGATAGGTCCAAATTTGGTCCATGTGCTAGAGTTTGAGGTTGGTGGAAGCGCTCATGCATGGAAAGTGGGTCCAAGAGTTAGAAGGGTCCACAAGTGAGCATTGAGGACAATGCTCAGTCTAAGAGGGAAGGAATGTCACATAATCCTAGTAGGAGATGGTTGAACCATGCCTTAAGAGAGAGGATTAGGAATTAATCCTCAATCATGGCTTTAACCATGGCTTTTGGGGCAAGTGGTTAGCCCATTATACTCCTAACCGAGAGGTTGTGAGTTCAATTCCCAACAGTGTTGGGGGGATTCTTGTGTAGAAAGGAACTTGAGTGTTTGTAGGAGAATGGAGTGTGAGAACAAGAGAATTAATGACACCGAAAGCTTCTGATCAATTAGGAAGAGAAGAATACAAGCTTATTCATAAGCCAAATGCTCTGTGCAATAGGCCAAAGACTAAATAATGCTCATGAAACAAGATTACAAAGTACTTAGAATCTGCCGCTGACCTCTGCACCAAACCTCCACCTTCTCCAAGCTTGCCCTTGTGCACACCTTGCACCAAGCTTCCAATAAGGGGAGGGATGGACACCTTCTGTCGATTCACACCTTCAATGGGACTTTGGAACCCTTGATGTTCCTTGCTTCACTTTCTTTGAATGCAATCTAAGTCAATCTTCTTGCACCTTGCAATGGCTCTCTGTGTCGCGTGCACTCTCTCTGAATGTGTGTCTTCTTCTCTCTCTTGCTCTAGAATATCCTCCTATTAGCTTGGTCCAACCAAGAATACTCCTTCCCATGGGTGTTGGTTCACATATGTTCCTAACTCCCATAGCATCTTGGCCCTCACTTGTATGTCCCAAGATTGTCTCCAAGGTGTGCCCACTAGCCAACGAATCCTTGTTTTGTCTTCTAGTGACTTTACGACAATACAAAATTTTAAATGGGGGGCCATAACTTCACTTCTGCATACGCTGCTGCTTCACATACCTTCAGATTTTGCCTTTTAATTCTTCAAATGTGCACCTAAGAGAGGTTTCACCTGAACCTTCCAAACACTTTAAAAACACTTTGAACGTTAGAGAAATTATAGAAAGACACTTTGCAACTGTAACCAACTTTCTGCAAAATATAACCTTTGTGAACAATTAATTGTGCACTACCTGTGCACCTTGACACCTGAACACTTTGACTTTGTCCATGTTGACCTTGACCTTGAACATGTTGACTTTGATCGCTTTGACTTTGACCCTTTGACTTTGCTTGTGGTTGACTTTGACCAATGTGACTTTTATGGGCTCAACAGTTGCCCACCACCTAATGGGCTCTCCGTCCCGGAGAGCTACAACCAAAACTTTGAGTAGAGATGACACCATGAATCCTGTGCTGCAAAATCTTCAAAAGGACACTTGAGTAGCGACCAAGACCACCAGGAGCAACAATAAAGAAAAACACCAGAGAAGAACCCAAAAGTGGTAATTTTGCATTGAAGAGCAAAGGATGGAGAATGGAGGGTAAGAGTAAGAGGAAAGGGTGGTTGAGGTGACTGAGAGGGATAGGGTATGGAGGGGTAAGGATGGGCTTGTGAGAAGGCTAAAGGGATGTCAACGAGTAGGGTTGTGGGCTTTGGAGAGGGTTAAAATGAGAAAATAGTAAAGCTATAGAGGGTGCACATGTGAAAATATGAAATATATGGTAAAATAAAGTGAGAATAGACCATGGGGACCACATGCATAATGAAAAACATATGATCTATGTGCTCAAAACATGTGTGTTTTGACCAAAAGTCAGAGAAAAGTTAGATTTTGGAAAAACTAAGTCAAAAAATGAGTTCAGATGTGCCAAAAGACATGAAAATGACCCCAAGTTTGAAAAAAATGGCCATCCGAGGTGCAATCAAGAGCAAAAACATTGGACCAAGGAAATGAAAAAAAAATATATTTTATTTAATGTATATATATATATACACACACACATATATATATATATATATATATATATATATATATATATATATATATATATATATATATATATATATATATATATATATATATATATATATATATATATATATATATATATATATATATATATATATATATATATATACATATATATATACACACACACACACACACACACACACACACACACACACACACACACACACACACACATATATATATATATATATATATATATATATATATATATATATATATATATATATATATATATATATATATATATATATATATATATATATATATATATATATATATATATATTGGACCAAGGAAAAACATTGGACCAAAGAAATGAAAAAAATATATATTTTATTTAATGTATTATACATATACATATACATATATATATATATATATATATATATATATATATATATATATATATATATATATATATATATATATATATATATATATATATATATATATATATATATATATTGGACCAAGGAAAAACATTGGACCAAAGAAATGAAAAAAATATATATTTTATTTAATGTATTATATATATATATATATATATATATATATATATATATATATATATATATATATATATATATATATATATATATATATATATATATATATATATATATATATATATATATATATATATATATATATATATATATATATATATGGGGGGGGGGGGAGGCGCGGAGTGTTGGGGGGGGGGAGGGGGGGGGGTAGGGAGCATTGCAGGGGGTGGAGTGGGGAGTGTTGCGGGGGGCGGGGCAGGAAGCGTTGCGGGGGGCGGGGTGTGACACGTGGGGGTGGGGGTGGCGGGGAACGTTGCATGGTGTGTGGGGGGGGCGGGGTGGGGTGTGTGGCGGGGCGGGGAGTGGGGCGGTGCAGGATGTGGGGGGGGGGGGGGGGGGGAGAAGGGGGGGAGTGGGGGGGAAAGGGGGGGGAGGGAGGGGGGGGAGAAAGGGAGAGAGAGAGAGAGAGAGAGAGAGAGAGAGAGAGAGAGAGAGAGAGAGAGAGAGAGAGAGAGAGAGAGAGAGAGAGAGAGAGAGAGAGAGAGAGAGAGAGAGAGAGAGAGAGAGAGAGAGAGAGAGAGAGAGAGAGAGAGAGAGAGAGAGAGAGAGAGGGGGGGGGGAGGGGTTTTTGGAAAAATTATCCATGGGGCCCCTTTTTTTTTGTTTTTTAAATTCAAAAATTAGATAAAAATACAAATAAAATCCAAAAAAACTCAAAGAAAAAAATCTGAAAAATTCCCTAATATTCTAGACCATTTAATCCCCCTCAAAACCAAAGAGAACTTCCTTTCTTCCTCTATTTTATCAAGAAAATGACATTGAAAAAGATAAAAACTGATGGGAAAAATCTTAAAAAAAATCTAAAAATGCTTAAAAAAATCTCAAAAAATTCCTAAAAATTTGCTTACGCAAAGGGCTATGAAATGGCTTCTATGTTGCATAAAAACTCAAGGAACAAGCATGAAAATGGATAAAACTACCAAAATTTAATACAAAAATAGAATGAGAAGGCTATGTACAACTTGGACTGATTTTGCAAGTTCGAGGTGACTTAGAAAGCTTCAGTTGTGTCGATGATAGGCCTTGAGCCATGATATGATGACCAAGAGAAACCCCTCCATAATCTCCAATTGTATTGCACTTCATTTGTTTTGTCTTCTTTTTGGGAATACTCACCATCTGATAGGGCCACCCTAAATCCTTCATTAGAATACTATCTCTTCCATACTACATCTTTTGTATCTTTGTTTCAACTACTGTGTGACTTAATCTGCAAAATGTCATTTTTACTATTCCAACTTCTTCAGCCAATGGAATCCTCTGTTTCCAAAGACTTGCATGTACTCCTTTTTCATCTTTGTAAAGCCCTGCACTTACTACCAAAAAAATTGACATAACAGATGATATCCATACCAGTATCCATAACAAAGTGGCACATTAATATAGGATTTGAAATAGCTTCATCACTGCTGCACTTAAGGGCTTTTCTTTTCTTCTCTCTTCTATAGCCTTTGACTGAGACTGTTTCACTCGAATCAGTAACCTGAATGATGTCCTCTTTTTCTTCATAGACTTCCTCTTTACTTGATTTTGGAAAAATTCCATAGCAAGAAGATGGGTCTTCTGTATGGAGCCAAGGCAACATGTTTTCTTCTTCATATAAATTTTCTTCTTCATACAGGTCTACCTCTAGGTTATCCAACAATACATCTTCCACACAAATACCAATTGTCTGCATCATGTTGGTATGTCTTTGATTGTCTGGTCCTTCTTCTAAAAATATATGCTGCAACTCTTTTCCCTCTTTCTTTACCCACATTGTGTCCTTACCCCAGTCATGCAGCACATTAGCATGCTTTAACCAAGATCTTCCAATCAAGAAGGGGAAACTTCCTTCTACCTGTGGCAGCCTTAGAACAACAAATTCCAAGTTAAAGATGGTACCTTGTATCTTGACTGGAACTCTAGGAACCACTCCCATAGGCCTTACTTTGCTTTGGTCTGCCAGTGTTACAGTGAAGTTGGCAGGTCTTGAAGGTTGTAGTCCATCTTTTTCATGGTATGTTCAGACATCAAGTTAATGCCAGATCCACCATCCACTAACTCCTTGAAACTCATGACCTTTGATAGAGACTGTTAGCCGAGGGCTCTTATAATCTGAGGGGTGCTTCCCCTACAATTTTATCTTTACACATAACAGTAGCCTTTGCCACTAAACTTGTTGTGGAAGCCTCATCAATTATTTGCAAGAGTTCTGACCTGAATTTCTCATCCATCTTTATTAGATAAAAAATACTGAACTCCTTTTTCATGGACTTGAGTAGTCTTGAAGCTTCTGATTCCTTAAGAGCATGGGCTCCATTTGACTTATCAAACTCCTCATGAGCTCTGCTGAATGCACGTCCAATGGCATCAATGGTACCTATGAGATTTTCTTTTTGCCTTGTATTTGCACATGTGGTGTCTTTGTCTTCAGATGTCTCTTTGTCTTTGTTCAACACATTAATCCTTGATTCTTGACCTATGTCCAATTGAGCCTTCCCCTTGCTTCTTGCCTGCACTGTAAAAGATTCAATTTCTTCTAACTGCACCACCCTGGTAGATGGTGATGTCACATTGACTTGATCAACCATTTCTTCTTTGCGCACAAAAATCATTTGAATGTGGGGGCCCATATAAAGATGCTTGGTTCTTAGGACAACAATTAGTATAGTGGTCTCTGGCCTCTAGGTAGTTCCTGCAAGGAGGGGCATTTTCTGGTAGAGTGCACCTACTTTGGTAATGCCCACATTCTCCACATCTGAAACAAATAATTGGCCTCCTTGGCCCATTTCCAAAGTTATCCCTATGTCTAGGATTGTAATTATTACCTTGATTGGGTGTTGCTGCCATTACATTGGTTGGTGGTAGGGCTCCTCCTTGTGTCCAATATGTTGTTACAAGCATTCCACTTGACTGACATTCATGGGCCTCATGACCAACTTTCCTGCATAGCTGGCAAGTTACACTTAAAAGTGGACATTCACTTACCACATGACCCTGCTTGCTACACATGGTACACCATAGGCCACTTTTGATGCCACCTCCCTTGAGTTCCTACAACTCTTGTTGAAGTTGAGCCAGCTCTTCTGCTTGTGCTCCCACTTCCTTTTGTAGCTTCAATGCTTCAATTTTCTGCCTCAACTGAGTTACAACACTCTCCTCTTTGTGGGCCTTATTTCTTTTTAAGCTCTCAAGCTCTTTCCTTAGCTAAACTACTAGGTCTTGAGGTTCTGCAGGATATGAAAAATTGGAAGAGCTTGCCCCATACTCTGTCTAATTTGCTCCAATCTTGTAGCTGTATTGATAAATTCTTCTATTGTTGTTGTCAGTAAAACTAACTCCTTTATTTTACATTGTGTTGATATGGAAAGTGGTTTAGCCAGCCATTTCTTGATAAGAAAATCATGGGGAGGGTCTGGTAGTTTGGCCATTAATGCCTTAGCTCTGGTAAAAAATTTTGGGAAGGTCTCCTCAGGACCTAGTCTTAAATTTTCTAATTCTTCAATAATGTTTTTAGTTGTGTTCCATTCTTGGAACTGTGTTCGAAGTGCTTCCTTCATCAAATCCCATGTGGTGAAATGGTTGTTGGTGAACTCACTAAACCATTTTTTTGCTAGCCCTTCTAGTGTTGCAGGAAAAATAAAAAAATGCATCTTCTCTTCCCATCAGACCCCTTGTTTTACATAAGGCTAAGAATCTCCCAATGTGCTCATCTGGGTCTTCTTGTGCTAGTCCTCTGAAGGATGGAAATTTGATATTCAATCTAGAAAGTAAAGTTTCCAAATCTACCTGGGCTTCCATATTCTTTACAGATGATGTCGATGACGATGGGCTGGTTGATCTTCTAATAACCTTCCTTCTTGTTGCTTTGCAAGGGACCCTCAAGCTTTGAGATCGGGTTGCCATCATGAGCTGTTCATACTCCTCTTACTTTAAGCGAATTCCAATGGAAGAAAGATTACGTCTTAAGTCAGTACAGTACTGTTGGTACCCTTGAACTCTTCTACATTTTGCACTTTGCTTCTCCTATGCTCAAATCTCCTTGGATTCCCACTGTGCGTGCCAAATTTTGTTGAGGGTATTCTTGTGCAGAACGGAACTTGAGTGTTTGTAGGAGAATGGAGAGTGAGAAAAAGAGAATTAATGACACCAAAAGCTTTTGATCAATTAGGAAGAGAAGAATACAAGCTTATTCATAAGCCAAATGCTCTGCACAATAGGCCAAAGACTAGATAATGCTCATGAAACAAGATTACAAAGTACTTAGAATCTGTCGCCGATCTCTGCACCAAACCTCCACCTTCTCCAAGCTTGCCCTTGTCCACACCTTGCACCAAGCTTCCAATAAGGGGAGGGATGGATACCTTTTTTTGACTTGCACCTTTAATGGGACTTTGGAACCCTTGATGTTCCTTGCTTCACTTTCTTTGAATGCAATCTAAGTCACTCTTCTTGCACCTTGCGATGGCTCTTTGTGTCGCATGCACTCTCTTTGAATGTGTGTCCTCTTTTCTCTCTTGCTTTAGAATATCCTCCCACTAGCTTGGTCCAACCAAGAATACTCCTTCCCTTGGGTATCAGTTCATGTATATTCCTAACTCCCATAGCATCTTGTCCCTCACTTGTATGTCCCAAGATTATCTGCACGGTGTGCCCAGTAGCCAATAAATCCATGTTTTGTCTTGTAGTGACTTTAGGACAATACAAAATTTTAAATGGGGGGCCATACCTTCACTTTTGCATACGTCGCCGCTTCACATACCTTCATATTTTGCCTTTTAATTCTTCAAATGTGCACCTAAGAGAGGTTTCATCTTAACCTTCCAAACACTTTAAAAACACTTTGAACCTAAGAGAAATTACAGAAAGACACTTTGCAACCTGTAACCAACTTTTTGCAAAATATAACCTTTGTGAACAATTAATTGTGCACTACTTGTGCACCTTGACACCCAAACGCTTTGAATTTTCCCATGTTGACCTTGACCTTGAACATGTTGACTTTGACCACTTTGACTTTGCTTATGGTTGACTTTGACCAATGTGACTTTTATGGGCTCAACAGTTGGGCATATGAGATTGCATACATTACATTTTGGTTGGTCATGTAATATTTTGGTCTTAGGCCTTCAAGCATTCTTGTTGCTTGTTGTGTCAAACAATTGTTGAAGAATTTCACACCTAAGTGGACTCGAGCATAAATATGCTCACGAGTCTATGCAAGATCACATTCACACATGCAAGAATGAATCGATCATATGAGATTGCAAGTACCATTGGTTCTCTTTAGTTAAGCACCCATGTAATCATGCAACCATTGATACACATATTTTGATTTGACCAATACAAGTAGGCTTTGGGGTGCAAAGATGTAAAAAAATAAATATTCTAATTGATTGAACATCTTCTACTCATGAAGTGGTGAAGTGACTCCATTGTTTTAGTTTCACATAGCAGTGAATTGTTATTAAAACTTCAAAATTTGAAGTAGCTAGTATGAATTTGTGGACAAGGATTAGTCTGCTTCAAACAATCTCATTAAAAAAATCTTATGTTGAAGAAATTACACTTGAGCTATGTAGCTACTAAAGTGGACTAACATCAAAGTGTAGGATCATAATGGATACTCATTTAGAAAGAAGATAATGCACCTAATATAAAATCCAATTAGTAGATTGGACATAACACCCTTGACTCAATAAATAACTAAAACTATTCTCAAACATTGGCACAGATCCTAGTGCAAGCCTTGATCTACCCAAGCAAGCTTAATTACATGCAAACACTATTAAAGGAACAACTAAGGACGGAATATGAAAGCTCAATAAAAGTTGCAAGAGAATTTTAAATATTAGTTCTCTAAAAAGAGAATCTCTATCACATTAAATACGATGCCAAATGCTAATCTATTGCGAATAAGAATTTCTATTAGGTAATTCGTTAAGAAAAGTATTGTACACGCCTCATTTATGGATCCAAATCAATTGAATTTGGGAAACCATCATGTACATGGCAAAAACATTCTTTCAAGTCTCCAAGAGCTTTTTTGTCTCGCTCTTCCAATGATAACACTTCCTCCCTCTTAGACATTCTTGTCCTTCTACATCTCTAGCATATAATTTCATATTATCTTTCATAAATTGCTCCAAAGCCCTTTTTATGATTGTCACTTCTACCTTTGCTATATGTGCTAGTCTAGTTACCAAATCATCCCATGATTGAGAGGATCGATAATCTTGGATTTTTTGGTTTCAAGTTGTTGTTTTTTTCTTGACACTCAATGTAAGCAATTAAGCACACATGTGATGAGACATGAAGATTGCATTATGTTTCTCAGAAAACATTTTTCTTTCTTAAATTCTTGCATATACCTTGAGGGCATAAACATGATCTGTGAAACATATGGCATTAAGTATCTTTATCTTGTTGTCTAACTTGAACTGAAAAATATAATCTGAGAAAAAGTGGAAGATAATCAATTGCATTTCCATAATATCTTCTTGAGTCAATGTTTTCAAGCATACTTCAATAACATTCAATATCTTTAAGTTCATCTAAATATAATACATGGAAACAACATTCAATATCTTTAAGTTCATCTAAATATAATACATGGAAACAGTCCAAGTAAGAAACGAGCACACACATGAAAAACAAGAAAATAGAAGATCAAAAGGAAACGGAAGCAAAGGATGAATGCACTAAAAAAAAACCTTTCGCAAAAGAAGAGAAGAATAATATGTTAATCAATCTCTCTAAGATCAAGAATAGTCGTTGAAGCATATGATACAATTTCAAGAAGAAAAGAGGCATAAAGAAATAAAGTGTTGTACCTAAGGGGATTAAAAGTTGTTATCTACCAAATACAAATTCGACGGGCTAATCATTTAACCCAAAAGACATGGTTGATGATTAATTCCTCATCCTCCTTGGGGCACACTTTCAAATTTACAATTACTACTTTCAAACCACTATCAATTCAAATCCAATACTAAAAAATTAATGCCTTTTTACTAGAACACATAAGGGAAAAAAAATGAACCTTGCATGAGCCTTTTAGATTTAGGAGTGATTAGTGATGGACCAATGAGGACAGTTGGTGGACATACAGTCTAGTCCCTCAATCGCATAGGATAGGCATATGTTTCCCTTGTTTTTGTGTGGTCAAAGAGGAGAAAACCACCTAGAACCCATAGTTTTGGTTATTTGAATGGTTTTGAAAGCCTTTTAAATGGATTAGATGTTAGATATGCTCATTACTCCACCCTCATGTGACCACAAATGATCCATGGTGCTCTAAGTTGTAAGGCCCCCATTATGAGGAGAAGCCATTATGAGAGCCCGAACATTTGTGGAACCCTAACTTCCAAGTTAGATGAGGTCTATGTGTGACCGTTGATGGTTGTAGATGATCTTTGTGAGCCTAGCCATTAGGTTAGGTAGGGCATAAACTTCCAGGCTATTAGGTTGCCATTTAAGGTGAAAATAAAGGCCCTATGGCGTCGCGTGATTTCCCCATAGAACCTTAATGGGGGAGTGCAGAGGGGGGCTTGCCCCCTTCTGCGGGGTCCGGGGGGCCTATCCCCCCAGCCCGTAGGGCTAAAACGGTAGGACTTCTGGTCGTGGAGATATTGTCGGATCATATATTTTACCGACTATTTTGTATCTCCCGACTATGTTTATCTATACCGAACCGCCTTGTAAAAGCTATATAAGCACGGCCCTGGTTGAGCTTTACATAGCATTGCGCACTAGTTACCCCTTCATCTAGAGTCTGTCTAGATCGCCATCTAAGCTCCACATTGGGAGCGCACGGGTGCACAACACCATCATTGTAACTGCATTACGCTCGACAATCTGAGAATTTGAGTTCTCTATCTCTCTGTCTACGTCTATCTTTGTCTTCGTTTTTCTCTCATGCCGGCCATCCCAACGTTGTGGATACGGCCACCAGCCTTCACAGAAGGTAAACTTGATGGTACGAACTGCACCCTGTGGAAGTTCAAAATCACTTCTATTCTTGATTCGTATGAGCTTTTGGAGACTGTTCTTGGGACTGATCATGAGCCCCAAGAAAGACCTCATCCAAATAATCCTGGTCGAATGATTCCTCCTGATGCTGATCTTCTACGTGCTTGGAAACGTAGAAATGCAGATGCACTTTGTGCTCTAGTTACAAGTACTTCTGATAGTGTTCTGAATCTCATTCAACATACTACAAAGGCATGTGAAGCATGGAACATATTGAGAAATCAATATGAAACTCGTAATCAGACACGGATTCAGAACTTGGAGAATTAGCTTGGAGCAGAACGGTTTGCTGATGGGGAGACTGCAGAGGTGTTTATCACTCGCATAAAGAATCTACGAGATCAAATGTCAGGAACAGGTGTTCAAGAGTCAAGTGAGGAGCTAGCTCGACGTTGTCTTTGAATCTGTCCACCTAAGTTTGATGGTTTGGTAACTACTCTTAACACTCAAATCAGACCTCAACCACTAACTTTTGAAGAATTTAGTGCCTTACTCATGGAGGAGGAGCTGCGGCTCAAGGAAAGGAGTGGTGGTAGCAAAGGAGATGCTGCATTCACAACAAATGCCAAAGGAGGCAAAACAGATTTTTCAAAAGACGGAGACAAAAATAAGAACGACAAAAAGAAGTTCAAGGGAGAGTGTTTCCACTGTAAGAAGAAAGGACACAAAATCCAAGACTATCGCATCAAGAAGTCAGAAGAGAAGAGTGGCTCTTCAAAAGGTGGCAAGGGCAAGGAGTCTACCAACACAACAGAAACAGAGCTTGAGTTATTTGTTACGATAGAGGAGGTGTGCTCCTCGGCTGAAGATTCAGGAACAGATGACTCATGGGTGTTGGACAATGGTGCATCTCGTCACATGACGAGTAGAAAAGAAATTTACAGTTCCTTACAACCTCTAAAGGAACCCATCACAGTAAAGGTAGGGAACAATGCAAGATGTCCTGCAGAGGGCGAAGGTACGGTTTCTTTCATTAACTCTAATGGCAATATCAGAAAGCTTTCAAATGTGTTGTATGTTCCACAAATAAAACGAAATCTACTTTCAGTAGCTTCTATAACTGACCAAGGTCATCAAGTATCTTTCAATAAGAGAGGAGCTAAGATTATGGATAGTAACAACAACATTGTCAAGACTGGCATAAGGATGAACAACCTGTATGAGTTGTGTGCTCTTACAGCCACTACAAACATGGGCACAAGTAAGCTATGGCATGAGAGATTCGGCCACATTGGATACCCTCTACTAAAGGAGATGCATCACAGAGGTATGGTTGCACACCTACCATCGATTGCAGAAATGAAGGAACCATGTGAAGCTTGCATGATGGGCAAGCAACAGAGGAAGGCATTTCCACAAGAAAGCAAGAACAGGGCAAGCTATCCTCTAGAGTTGGTGCATGCTGAGTTGTGCGGAAAAATGCCTACACAGGCCTTGGGCGGATCTTCCTACTTCATGTTACTTGTCGACGACTATAGCAGGAAGATGTGGGTGTACTTCCTTCACGATACGGCTCAAGCTTTTGGTAAGTTTAAAGAATGGCTTCAACTTGTTGAAATTGAAACAAGGAAGAAGATGAAGAAATTCAGGACAGATGGTGGTGGTGAGTTCACATCAATAGAGTTTGAAGATTTCTGCAAGAGTAGGGGAATCAAGCATCAACTCATAGTGGCACATAGTCCTCAATAGAACGGTGTTCCAGAATGTCGGAATCGAACCATCATGGAGATGGCAAGGTGCATGTTGAAAGGAAAGGGTTTGCCTAATCAATTTTGGGTAGAGGCTGTCAACACTGCTGTCTACATCTTGAATCGAAGCTACACCAAGGCACTTGATGGAAAGACTCCACAAGAAGCCTACACTGGTAAAAAGCCTTCTGTTTCCCATTTCAAAGTATCTGGAAGTGAATGTTATGTACATGTTCCAGATAGGGAGAGAAACAAGCTTCAACCAAAAAGCATCAAATGTATCTTCCTAGGGTACAACGAAGATAAGAAGGCTTATAAGCTTTATGACCCTGAGGCTAAGAAGATCATGGCGAGTCGTGATGTGGTGTTCAAGGAGGAGCAGCCACATGCAGTGGAGGAGGAAAAGAGAGCTTCCACTTTATCATCAGGCAAAGGGGCAATCCACTATGAACCTGGCCCAAGAGCTATCCCTTCTACACAAGAGAAGGAAGCATCATCTTCAGATGATGAGTCTGTAAGTCACCAACCTGCCGACACCCAAGTGGAAAAGCCATTGCCACGTTGGGTGAGGCAGCTCTATGATTCTGCAAACCCCACCCCACAGTCACTAGAGCAGGTTGCAGATGGACCGAGGCAATCACAGAGAATAGAGGAATAGAGACGGGCAAACGCCCATATTGTAAACACAGCCTTGATGGCTGATCTCATTCAAGAAGAAGCAAAGGAACCATCCAATGTGGAAGAGGCATTCCATGATCCGAATTGGAGGGCTGCCATGCAAACAGAATACAACAATATCATGAAGAATGGAACTTGGGAGCTAGTGGATCAACCCCCTAAGCGTAAAGTCATTGGCACCAAGTGGGACTGGAAGCTAAAGTACAAGGCTAATGGTACTCTAGAAAAGTATAAAGCAAGACTTGTTGCACAGGGCTACTCACAAGTCGAAGGCATTGACTTTTATGAATCATTTGCCTTGACTGCAAGAATGACTACTATCCAAGTAGTACTAGCTGTGGCTGCACATAAGCGTTGGCCAGTCTATCACATGGATGTCAAGTCAGCATTCCTGAATGGAGACCTCAAGGAGGAGGTATATGTGTCTTAGCCACCAGGGTTTGAGGCTCCCGATTCAGAGAAGAAGGTATGTAAGCTGAAGAAGGCATTATATGGGCTAAAACAAGCCCCTAGAGCATGGTACTAGCGGATAGATAAGTATCTCTTGGATCTAGGTTTCAAAAGATGTGCTTCTGATGCTAACTTGTATGTTCTAAAGAGAGGAGGGAAGACAATTGTGCTTGTACTCTATGTAGATGACCTTGTGATTACAGGAAATGATGATGCTCTTCTTCAACAAACAAAAGATGCCCTGAGTTCTGAATTTGAAATGATAGACTTGGGCTTAATGCATTATTGCTTAGGTCTTGAAGTTTGCCAGGAACCACAGAAGATTTTCATCTCTCAACAAAAGTATGCAAGGCAGATTTTGAAGGCATTCGACATGGAGGATTGCAAGGAAATTTCTACACCTATGGAGGCCAACACAGAATTATCTATTGAAGATACTTCATCTCTAGTGGATATTGGAAGATACAAGAAATTAGTTGGAAGTCTCATCTACTTATGCAATAGAAAACCAGACATCTCTTATGGTGTTGGAGTAGTAAGCAGGTTCTCTAATAAGCCTTGCCAAACTCATTGGAAGGCAAGCATGCAGATACTTAGGTATGTGAAAGGAACTACTGATTATGGTATTCTTTATGAAGAAGGATCATCTCTGGTCGGATACTGTGACTCAGATTGGGCAGGAGATATTGATACCAGAAAATCAGTTTCTGGATATTGCTTTTCTTTAGGATCAGGGATTTTCTCTTGGATTAGTAAGAAGCAACCGATTGTAGCATTATCTTCTACTGAAGCTGAGTACAAAGCTGCATGCATTGCAGCATGTGAAGCAGTATGGTTGAGGAGGATCGTATGGCACATAGGAATACAAGGACATGAGGCTACAGAGTTGAAGTGTGACAACCAAAGTTGCATGGCCATCACCAAAAATCCTATTTTCCATGCACGTACCAAGCACATAGAAATCCAGTATCACTATGTGCGAGAGTTGATTGAGGACGGGGTAGTGGAGATAATCTATTGCCCTATTGAAGAAAATGGAGGAGACATCTTCACCAAGGCTCTTGGGAGAGAGCAACTTCTTCGACACTTTCCAAAGCTTGGGATTGGACCAAGGAGGTAGTTCACCATCGGGTGGACATTGAGGGGGGGGTGTTAGATATGCTCAATACTCCACCCTCATGTGACCATAAATGATCCATGGTGCTCTAAGTTGTAAGGCCCCCATTATGAGGAGAAGCCATTATGAGAGCCTGGACATTTGTGGAACCCTAACTTCCAAGTTAGATGAGGTCTATGTGTGACCGTTGATGGTTGTAGATGATCTTTGTGAGCCTAGCCATTAGGTTAGGTAGGGCATAAAATTCAAGGCCATTAGGTTGCCATTTAAGGTGAAAATAAAGGCCCTGTGGCATCACGCGGTTTCCCCATAGAACCTTAATGGGGGAGTACAGAGGGGGGCTTGCCCCCTTCTGCGGGGTCCGGGGGGCCTATCCCCCCGGCCCGTAGGGCCAAAACGGTAGGACTTCTGGTCATGGAGATATTGTCGGATCATATATTTTACCGACTATTTTGTATCTCTCGACTACGTTTATCTATACCGAACCGCCTTGTAAAAGCTATATAAGCACGACCCTGGTTGAGCTTTACATAGCATTGCGCACTAGTTAGCCCTTCATCTAGAGTCTGTCTAGATCGCCATCTAAGCTCCACATTGGGAGCGCACGGGTGGACAACACCATCATTGTAACTGCATTATGCTTGGCAATCTGAGAATTTGAGTTCTCTATCTCTCAATCTGCGTCTATTTTTGTCTACGTTTTTCTCTCAACTTTGTCTACAGGTCTATTCTGCTGTGGTGTTATTTTCTTACATTAGATCCCTTGGACTGACTCAAAGATCCAATGGATGAGGCAGAATTGCAAAATTCAAGGCATCCTTTGACTTAGAACCTTGGATTAGGAAGAGCTCCAATGGTAGAGATTCAAGCAATCTCACAAAAGGCACTATTTTATAAGGTCCTATGAATTGTCCTTGACACAAGAGATTCAAATTCAAAAAAGAAAGGCACTCTCATTTGTGACTGTTAGAGGGCTGCCGAACCAGGACGGATGAACCCGGACAGGTGCCGTAAAAAGTGGATTCGCGGAAACATTGTAGCAGACTTCTATTTAAAGCGCACAAAGGAAAGCGGTAAAGACCGGCAGTTTTGGGAAGAGCCTCTGCTTCTGTTGGGTATTGTAGTGAGTGGGTTGATTACGTCTCGAACCGAGGTGTTTGGAAATTGCAAGTATAGCATTGTGTGTGTATGTGTTCTGTCTGTCTGTTCTACTGATTCCATTTGGGAAATTGCGAGCATCTTGTTTGAGACCATGTATGAGGTGTTAATGAGAATATTGAGTTCTGTTCTGTTCTATTCGCATCTAACTATTCTGCTATTCTTCCTGTCGTGCCGAGTTCTATTCGGTAGTCTTGTGTTGTGAATCTGTTTGGTGATAAGTTAAATGCGGTTCTGGATCTTTTTCATCACGGAATAGTGTGGTTTATCATCCTGCGAGAGACCGCGTAAGGTCGAAGTGAATCATTTGCATTTTAGTATTTTTTTTCGGTTAAGTGAACAGATTCGATACAATAGTCTGCGTTCACTGAGGATTCCGATCTTAGGAAGAACTTGTATCGGTAAAGGTCTGTACGTGAACAGAAGCATTGGTAAGTTTGTGATGAATTAACTGTGGTAGGAACTTGTTGCTTGAGTCGATATACGATAAGTTTGCATAACCTCGATTATAGCTGTCTGTTATAGTATTGTTCGGTATACCTATCTGATACACGGAAGTAGCATATTGAGTAGTATTCGATTAATGAAATTGAGTATTCTACTAGTTATAAGTCAGAACAGGACTTCTGCTCTGTTACTATAACAGACTCAGTCCAGAAATCCTAAGTTTCCGCATGCCGAATAATTGATAGTAGTCAGAATCAACCACTGAGCTAAGACGTGATGGAGTATTTATGAGTGTGTGAAAAGTTGGGAAAATAGTACAGGGCCTCTGTCTAACAGACCCCTACCACTCCCAAGGACCCACGTGGCTAAGAGAATGATCGCGGTTAGAAGATTTGAAAAAACCAAGTGAACGTGAAGTATTTGAATAGAACGTAAAGTAGCGCTTAATCGGTATCAGTTTAACCCATAACCCATTTTTACATTTAACATTTGGTGCCGTCTGTGGGAAAGTGGCAACTGTTTAACAATCTCTGCGGTAAAGTAGTATTTAAATACGAGTTACTTGTGAGAAAGTGGCATTAGAGTGCTAAGCGGTTTGTAAAAAGCAAATATCCAGTAATATTTGATTTACTGACAGTAGCAACAGACCCAGATTGTTGCAAACTGCTCAGATAATATCACTGGGCAATGATACATGCCGGTTACTCGGTCTGGTGTAACGTATCCTAGGACCCAGACGACGGGAACAAGAAAAGTACAAAAAACAACTCTAGAAGAAGAAGGTATAACGTGACCAGACTCAGTGGTCGAGCAAGTTAAGGACGCTAGAATTAATTCCGGTCATATTCCGGTGGAACGATCAGTGCCTTTGGTACATGCTGGTGTCACCTCGACCCAGCCTAACCAAAGTACAATAATTCCAGAATCTATCAATACGCCGCTGGAAATTAGACAAACTCTAGGAAAAGAAATCAGTAAAAGCAAAAAAACGCTACAGTCTGGTAGACTGTTAGCTCATTCCGGTGATTTTCCGGTGATAGAAACACCAACTGGCGGTCAAGGATTAGCATTTGTTGCAGAATCCTCAGCCAGACCCGCGTGTCTGGAAGAAAGATTTCGGATATTGGACATCCAGAAAGAGGGAGAGCTATTCGAAGCAGAGATCCGAAGTATCCTGCGCAAAAACAGCACACCGGAAGGCACGCTGTCCGGCAATCCAAATTCTGATAGTTCAACTAATCAACCTCAAGATACAGGATCAGAGACACCCACGATGAACGGACAACAACAACAACAGTTAGGTCAACCAAGGCTCCCTCCAACAGGAGTAACCTACACGAAATTTGGTGGATTCCCAGGAGATGACCCGGATGCTCACGTACGCACTTTCGAAATCAGTTATGCAGTCCTCAACCATCCACCGGATCAGGCATACAAGGCCATTGTTTTTCAATCTACTCTGGTCAATGAAGCGGCTAGATGGCTTACGGAATATGACATTAATCATTTCGGTACCTATGATGCAGTACGAGATGCCTTTCTACAACGATTCAGATTGAAGAAGAATCCTGCTGAAATCTTTGATTATCTACAGAACAACCGACAGAAGGCAAATCAGACTGTCCAGGAATACGCTACTCTCTTCAGAACACATTTACGGCAGATACCACAGGCACATGCCAATCTACCTGATGACGTCATCACTCAATGGTTTATCAATGGCTTAAATCCGCAATTGAAGCAGATCATGATTATTAGATGTGTTGGAGCAATGACATTGGATGCAATCATCGCTATGGCTTTGCAACTGGAATCCAAGGTTGGTGGATTTTCAGAAGACTTGGAATGGTTAAGGACAAACAAAAATATGACTGAAGATATAACCAGGCAAGTATACTGCACCACGTGCAAAAATTCAGGACATACAAGTGCTAACTGTGCGCTAAATCAAACATTCTGCGCTATCTGCAACACTGTCGGACACTCCACCGGAAATTGTGTCTACAATGCTAGAATACAGGGAACAGCAACAGTCAATGCTGTTATTCAAGAACATGGACAGGCAGCAAATCACTATGTACCTCCGCAACTGAGAAACAATCAACCACAAGGATATCGGAACTACCGAGGACAAAGGAACAACAATTATAATGCCAATCGATGGCAGAACGGACCACCACCGGAAAACCCCAACTTACCACCACCACGTTGTCATTTTTGTGGTGAATTCAGACACATTAGAAGATATTGCAAAGACGCAGCTGAGTATGATCAGAGGAAGAAGGAGCGGCAAAACCCAATGGCCAACATGGTACAAATTACTTCGGTAGAAACACAAACTGCTACAGTCCAGACACGATCAGGTAAACAACTGCAACCAGCAGCAGAAGTATTTGAACCAGGGATACAAGAACAACATAGGATGTATACCAAGGCTAGTCACTGGACCGCTACAGAACCACCAGTGTTCCCAGAACCCATTCCGGTGACTCAGACCTCGGTAGCAAAGGAAGGAATGCAACAAAAAGAAGCAGCAGTAGAACAACCATTAGCAGAAGACATAACAGCAGATACTTCAGCAACAGCAGAAACTTCAAGTTCAAAAGAGCAGGATAACCAATCTCAACAAGCCTGGAAAATTTTATCCAAGGCATCTATCACCCTACCTCTCGGCCAACTTTTGACGTTAGTACCTGGAATCCGGCAACAGTTTCAACAACATTTTACCCCGGCACCCTCTTGCATTCCAGCAACCGCTGCAGTTCAACCAGAATCTGATTCTACGGTTGATCATGCAGTGCCTTTGATTACAGTATGGTATAAGAATCAGAAGATCACGCAGGTATTAATTGACGGAGGCTCCGGCGTAAACATTGCAACCGCAGCATTATGTAAAAAGCTAGGCTGGACCGAAATCGAACCAGTTCAATTCTTCGTCAGAATGGCTGATCAATCTAGAGTCCATCCCGTAGGACTTGTACGGAATGTACCCATTACTCTACAAGGTACGACTTTCAAAATGACTTTTGTTATACTAGATCTACCCGAATCCACCTTGGATTACAATCTTCTTTTCGGCCGACCTTGGCTGAAGCATGCAAAGGTAATACAGGACTGGTCTGCGCAAGAGCTCACATTCAAGGATGCCAATCGTAAATATGTAGTAAAACTAGATGCTATACAACCCTGCGAACTTCACGCCAGACCTTATCTCGTTGAACCAGTTCATATGTTAGATGGACTATCAAATGATGAAGAAGAGCAATTTCTGAAAAATAACGCCGATTTAATGTCTCTAGGAACTGTTGATCTACAGTCTGTCATTAATAACTGGAACACTTCAGTTTGTGCAGTAGTAGCTATCACCGAACAGTCTGACCAAGCAGATACTGAATTACAACCATTATTCAAGCCAACAGAGGATACAGAGAACCCACAACAATTTTATGTCCCTGAAGACCAGTTGATCACGTACAATCTGGGAGACAAGGATAATCCTCGACCTGTAAAAATAAAGCAAAACTTACCGGAAATCTTTCAGACTAATTTGATTCAGCTCCTTCGCGAATTCTCAGACGTCTTCGCATGGGATTACAAAGATATGAAAGGATTAGATCCGCGCATATATCAACACAGAGTCATGCTGAAGCCTGAAGCTAAACCAAATAGGCAACCCAGCTATCGGATGAATCCCAATTATGCCTCTCAGGTAAAAGACGAACTTGACAGATTATTAAAAGTAGGATTCATCGTACCATTAGAACATGCTGAATGGATTTCACCAATTGTGATTGTGCCAAAGAAAAATAAGCAACTACGAATCTGTGTAGATTACCGGAAATTGAACGCAGCAACAGTACCAGATCCTTTCCCGATCCCTTTTTTGGATACCATGCTTGATAGGGTAGCAGGCCACGAAATGTATTCATTCTTAGACGGATAGAGCGGTTACAATCAGGTTAGAATGGCTGAAGAAGATATACCAAAAACTGCTTTCATTACCAATTGGGGTGTCTTCGCCTGCACCGTAATGTGGTTCGGATTAAGAAATGCACCAAGCACATTTCAGCGATGTATGCAGGAGATATTTTCTGCTTATCTTACTTCATTCATGCAAGTATATCTTGACGACTTCTCGATTTTTGGGAAGATGATAGCACATTTAAGTCATTTACGATGTTGTTTTCAGAAATGTAGAGAATATAGACTCTGTCTTAACCCAAACAAATCCGTGTTTGCGGTTTCATGTGGCAAACTACTTGGGCATATTGTATCTGCTCAAGGTATCCGAGTAGACCCAGATAAAATTTCGGCAATATTAGAAGCCCCGGTACCCGCAACTCCAAAAGAAGTAATGCGTTTTATGGGTCAAATACGGTGGCATGGCAGACACTTACGATGGCTTGCCCACCTAGCAGTACCATTAAACAGGCTAATCACAAAAACTCCCCGATAGTTTGAATGGACTGAAGAATGCCAAACTACATTTGATCGGCTCAAGTATCTCTTGACACAAGCTCCAATTTTACAACCACCGGACTGGGACAATCTGTTCCATGTTTTTGTCGACGCTTCAGATATTGCAATTGGCAGTATTCTGATGCAGCAAACAAATAAGTGGTTTCGCCCTGTTTATTACGCCAGTAGAAGGCTTGCACCGGCAGAAAAGAATTACTCCACTACTGAAAGAGAATGCCTCGGATTGATTTACTCAATTAAAAAGTTCAGACATTATTTATTAGGCCGGAAATTTACCTTTCATGTGGATCATGCTGCCCTTGTTTATCTAGTAAGACAGCAGCATTTAGGAGGACGGTTAGCACGATGGGTGCTACTTTTACAAGAATTCGACTATGACGTCATTCACCGACCCGGAAATGCACATGCCCTAGCAGATTTCTTATCTCGCCTGGATTCCGGTGAAGCTCCGCTAGGCATAGATGACACGACTCCTGCGATTTATAATGCTGAACCACTATCCGATGAGACGGCCCACCCACAAGCACCATCTACATACTATGATCAGATTCTAACTTTTCTCACCGAAGGATGCTTCCCATCTGAGACCACCAAGGCAGTTCGAAGGAAATTGGCAGTTTTTAGCCGTCGATTCCGGCTAATAGCAGGAGAACTATATTATACAGATCATACCGGAATCTTACTTCGCTGTATTCCACCTCATGAGGTTAATTCAGTTATCACTTTGGCGCACTCAATTCCTTCTGGTGGCCATTTTGCAGTAGACTTAACGCACCGGAAAGTTCTGCAAGGAGGTCTCTGGTGGCCAACGATGTACAGAGATGTCGCACAGTTTGTTAAACAATGTGATACTTGTCAAAGAACTGGTCAGCCTTTGCAAAGGCATCTTTTTCCTCTGCAACCCATCTTACCACTCGAACCATTTCAGAAATGGGGATTAGATTTTATCGGTCCAATCACACCCCCAGCAATCTTCAGTAACAACAGATACATACTAACCTGTACAGACTATGCAACAAGATGGGCAGAAGCATGGGCTTTACGATCTGCTACAGCGGTTACGGTAGCAAAATGTCTACTCACGGATGTCTTCCCACGATTTGGCTTACCCCTGGAAATTGTCTCAGATCAAGGCACTCACTTTGTGAACAATCTAATGAAGGCTCTTACACAATCATTCCAGGTCACACATAATTTTAGCTCTCCTTATTATCCACATGCCAATGGATTGGCCGAAAGTACAAACAAATCACTTTTGAATATCCTCCGGAAATTGATCATGGAAGCACCGGAAAGATGGGATCAACTACTACCTGCAGTATTATGGGCTTACCGGACTACATATAAGGTAACAACAGGCTTGACACCTTTCAAACTAGCTTATGGCTTAGAAGCAATAGCACCCATGGAATTAGTCATCCCAAGTCTGCGTGTAGCAATCACTCAGAAAATGCTACCAGAATATTCACTAACAGCAAGAATGGACGCACTCAGAGAACTTGATGAGCACCGATGGATCAGTTTTTTAACTATGCGCGAAGTACAACTAAGGCAAGCCAAGACACACGATCGATATTTGAAGACTCCAATCTTTTCGGTAGGCCAGCTTGTACTCTTCTATAACGCAAAATCGGATAGAGCAGCAGGAAAATTCAAACTACGATGGTTCGGCCCTTTCAAGATCTCAGAACAAATCGGTCCGGCAACTTTTCGGTTGACTACGTTGACCGGAAATCCACTTCCAAAGGTAATCAATGGGTCGAAGCTGCGGCCGTATTATCCCACTACTAGTACGCATTAAATTATTCGGCGGCGAACCGCGTTTTGTATAAATTTTTGCGTTTTTCTTTTTTCTTTTCTCCCTTTTTAGTAGTGTTTTGTACGAATCTTTATGTTACCAGCCGCCTCTTCCTACCGGTCACTCAAGCACACACGCCAGCATGCAAACAGTACCTTTCCCGCACCGCACAATGATACCCACCCCCCTTCCCCCTCCCACCGTGTTCTCCTTATTTAACCCCCTCGGTTGCGCCTAAACACTATTGTGTTCTCAAGACTATACGTATTATCCTTGTCTTCTGTGTTACCTGTAAGTGTGCTTGTAAACACCATGGAAGCGCTAGCCAACTACGCTGCTTTCCGTGATGGTATCCCGACAGACGTCGGCGAATACCTGCGCTGCAGAGGATTGTCCAACTTCGCTGAGTTGCCCTGGCACTCAGTGGAAGCCCATCCCTTCTCCGCACAAATCATTGTCGGGGATAAGAGAAGATCCCACACCAACAGCAGACTAGCAGCCTATTTAGCTGCTATATTTAATTTTGTCCAATCTGTAAAGGATAAGCAGCTACACTGGTCCCCCCCTTTTTATCCCGGTGAACATGATCAAATAAATTCAGAACACCACACAGAGCCTGAGGAAGCAGCTCAACCCTCCACCTCGTCTGCATCTTTATTCCACACAGGTAACAACGCACAGAATCAGACAGTAGGGACGCCGTTTCGACTGTCCATTAAACGCCGAATGGAAGATAACTTGCCAACTGCCAGTCCAGAGCACTTACCGGACGATCTCCAACCCGATTCTGTCATAAGGATGCAAAACCAACTACAAGAAGTTTCTCAATATTTGTGGCAACAAGAACAAGCGCTTCAGCACAAAAACGAATTACTACTCGCCACGATGACTAAGTCCAATTCATTAATGACACAGATGCAAAAAGAATTGGATGACAAAGAAGCGTTAATACAGGTGTTACAGAGTAACAACCAGCAACTAATGGCAGAATTGATCACCGCAAAAAAGTGTGTCCAAGACTTTAATGAGTGGCAGCAAACTATCCAAACACAAATTCAAACCGAAATGTCAAGTTTTTCTACCCTGAATGCTCACCTGCAAGCCGAAAATGAAATTTTGCAGTCAAGGATACAAGTATTGCAGGAGTTCGAAAAGCAGATATTAAAAGATGAGGGCATAGAACTAAATGCCACATTGATGACAAATGTGGACATCGACTTATTAAAACAACAGTTGGATAGCCGTGTTCAAAATAGCTGGACACTTTTTCGCAGGAGATGGCTGGCTATACTTGTTCCGCCACTAGAACAAGTGCGGTCAGAAAGGATTGGGGAGTCAAACCCTGGTATGGACCGACAGGCAGTGCAAAAAGATGTTGCAGACAGTAATGCACCTGCGGGTTTGAGTCCACCGTGCATGCCAGTGTTAGAGGGCCGCCGAACCAGGACGGATGAACCCGGACAGGTGCCGTAAAAAGTGGATTCGCGGAAACATTGTAGCAGACTTCTATTTAAAGCGCACAAAGGAAAGCGGTAAAGACCGGCAGTTTTGGGAAGAGCCTCTGCTTCTGTTGGGTATTGTAGTGAGTGGGTTGATTACGTCTCGAACCGAGGTGTTTGGAAATTGCAAGTATAGCATTGTGTGTGTATGTGTTCTGTCTGTCTGTTCTACTGATTCCATTTGGGAAATTGCGAGCATCTTGTTTGAGACCATGTATGAGGTGTTAATGAGAATATTGAGTTCTGTTCTGTTCTATTCGCATCTAACTATTTTGCTATTCTTCCTGTCGTGCCGAGTTCTATTCGGTAGTCTTGTGTTGTGAATCTGTTTGGTGATAAGTTAAATGCGGTTCTGGATCTTTTTCGTCACGGAATAGTGTGGTTTATCATCCTGCGAGAGACTGTGTAAGGTCGAAGTGAATCATTTGCATTTTAGTATTTTTTTTCGGTTAAGTGACCAGATTCGATACAATAGTCTGCCTTCACTGAGGATTCCGATCTTAGGAAGAACTTGTATCGGTAAAGGTCTGTACGTGAACAGAAGCATTGGTAAGTTTGTGATGAATTAACTGTGGTAGGAACTTGTTGCTTGAGTCGGTATACGATAAGTTTGCATAACCTCGATTATAGCTGTCTGTTATAGTATTGTTCGGTATACCTATCTGATACACGGAAGTAGCATATTGAGTAGTATTCGATTAATGAAATTGAGTATTCTACTAGTTATAAGTCAGAATAGGACTTCTGCTCTGTTACTATAACAGACTCAGTCCAGAAATCCTAAGTTTCCGCATGCCGAATAATTGACAGTAGTCAGAATCAACCACTGAGCTAAGACGTGATGGAGTATTTATGAGTGTGTGAAAAGTTGGGAAAATAGTACAGGGCCTCTGTCTAACAGACCCCTACCACTCCCAAGGACCCACGTGGCTAAGAGAATGATCGCGGTTAGAAGATTTGAAAAAACCAAGTGAACGTGAAGTATTTGAATAGAACGTAAAGTAGCGCTTAATCGGTATCAGTTTAACCCATAACCCATTTTTACATTTAACAGTGACCATTGGATTCATCAAGCATTGAATGGTGCATATTGAATTTCAAAAAAATGAAGCTGCTATTCATGGTTGACCACTAGATGCATAAAGAATCTAAAGGTGGAAGTTGAATCCAAAAAATCAGAAGGTGCCTATTGTTCTCCACGATCCGATGAGGCCCAAATCTAATGGCTCATATCGCTTCCCGATTTAGATAAGCTACAAATGTGCTCAATCCTTGGATAAAACTCAATCC
Organism: Ceratopteris richardii; assembly: GCA_020310875.1. NCBI lineage: Eukaryota > Viridiplantae > Streptophyta > Polypodiopsida > Polypodiales > Pteridaceae > Ceratopteris > Ceratopteris richardii. Next base: position 68,733,750 of record CM035434.1, read on the forward strand.
AATGGCCCAAATTTTTGCACAGTGTGAAAAAAGTGCATCAAAATCTTCAAATTCGCATGAGTAGTCCGATGTTATCTCTCTAGAGCCCCATTCATATTAATCGCAACCATTGTATTCAAGTATCCAAAGTCTTAAAAAATTTCCATTTTATAATTCAAATAGAACATATCTTTTATTTTAGAATACCACTAGTTGTTTTGCATAGCCCCTTAATCTTCTAAATTAAGAATTTTAATCCCTAAAAATTAAGAATCCTTGCAAGGCCCACATAGGGCTCAATTTTCCCCCTAATGAAATGATCAATTTTAGATTTCCAAACTAGATACTTTATTTTCACAAATGCTTCTCAAAAAAGAAGATCAACAATTAATCAAATACTTTTTTTATGGTGTGCTTTTGTGCTCTTAAAAAATTCAAACACAAATGTGAATGTGCAAATGAAGTACTTTTCCTCAAATGTGTATATGCAAGGTGTTGTGAATTTTACCCAAGCCTACATGCTTGATATGATTTGATTTATGCTCATTTTTAGTCATATGTGTAGACATCTGAACGCCTCTTGTAAAAGAGTATATTTTATCTCTTGTAATTGTGAAAGAAAGAATGGACTTAAGTCATCCATGATGTAAAAAGGAAGTTCGTGGCTCATACTACCTAAAACCATGAATCCATTAGATGAGAGAATATTTCCTAATTCTTAGCATCACTTTTAGGTGAAATTATTTGAATTTAAATTCAAAACTACCTCCAAAAGTAGCTATAAAAAGAGCAAGAAGGAAGTCGCCATTGGAGAGCTTGATTCGTGGCCACTTCATGTTCATTTGTAGAGATTGAAGAGCTTAATCCATAGCTCTATCATTATTCTCCTATTGTGCAAGGATTGATTGCCAATGTCATTGTAATTATATGTGAATCTACACATTCATCATTTACTTCTCTATTTTATTCTCTGTTATACTCACTCACAATAGTAACTTCAGAAGCTCATATCTCGGGCTATACATAACCTTTTTTAGAGTTTTAAATTGCATTGGATTTCTCTCTCAGTCTAATTGGATTTACCATTTGTGAGAAATCTTTGTTTTTTTGCTCACTGATCAATCTCTACAGAGCCCCGAAAATGGTGGGAGTGTTCTAGATTTTGCTAAATCTTGTTCTCAGTGCTCAGTTGATCAATTGAAGTGTTTTAACTTGGATTAGCAAGCTATCTAAGTCCATTTTCTATGTAAAGAAGGAATTTTTCTAATTCCTATCAAGTTGAGAGCACTGTTCATTTTTTCCAGCAAGTGTATGCACAAAAATAGCAAGTTTTGGGAGCTAGTCATTTTGCAACTAGTCTGTCTTGACTCAAAATTTTGAGATACTTGTTCCAAAACACTTGGGTGATTTTTTTTGTGGATTTAGGAATCTCAAAGGGCCTACTAACGAGCTCTAAAGTCTTAGTTGGCTGGTGTGAAGCTGGTTGTAGCAGTTCCAACTCATCTTCGGATTGCATCCACCGTCTCTCTCCAGAGTGGTATCAGAGCAAAGTCAATCAACATGGGAGATGGATTTCCATCAACAATTGACAAATTGGATAGAAACAACTACCCAGCATGGTCTCTAAGGATCGAGGCTTATGTTCAAGGGAGGAATCTATTTGGATACACATCTAGAGATGAATCTATGCCAACCATGAGGAACAAAGGGCAACCATCACATGAAGAAGAGGAAAGACTTTCAAATGGGCATTCAAAGGATGCACTTTCAAGGTCCTATATTCTAAAATCAATCTCTGATTTTCTTTTACCTCATGTTAAGGGATGCAAGACATCAGGAGAGACTTGGAATGCACTTCTTCTTTCTTCTCCTCCAATACTCGAGCAAGGAAGAACCAATTGTGGATGGAGTTCACAACAATGAAGAAAAGCCCCAAGCAAAGTGTGACTGATTATGTCACAAAGATGAAAGAAACAATTGTGGATGGAGTTCACAATAATGAAGAAAAGCCCCAAGCAGTGTGATTGATTATGTCAACTTGGAAGCATTGGAGAGGTAATTGAAGAGGAACAAATCATTAGACAAATCATAAATGGGATCAAAGCATATGAAAAGTGGGAGTCCTTCACAACAACCATGGATTTGTACATGGATATGCATGTACCCAACCTCAAGACACTCATGGGCCAACTCTTCACTCATGAAGCAAAGATTAGGAAAGCTGGTGAGTCCTCAAGAGGTAATCAAACTTCTACCTTATATTCTAATAAAGCTAACGTCAAGGACAAGTCAAAGTATAAGAAGAATGAAGATGAAGGTAGCTCTTTCGAAGCAAACTTTGGAGGTAGAGGAAGAGCTAGAGGAAGAGGTAGAAGTGGAAAGCAAGGAAGGGGGAGATTCCAATCATCTCAACCTTGCAATATATGTGGCTTATCTAATCATATTAATAAAGAATGTTTCAGGAACCCGAGGAACTCAAGAGGAAGAGGATTCAATAAAGGTGGCTATGGATCAAATAGAGACAGATACAATGGAGGCTACAATAACAACTACAACAACAATCACAACAACAACGATCAAAGTGGCCATAGAGGAAGAAGAGATTACAATAACTACGCAGAGGACCAAAGTCAAGAAGATTCATTATTGATTATGAATCTATCAGTGAAGAAGGGTAAGGATGATGATCACATCTTTTACATTGATTTGGGATGCTCAAATCATGTATTAGGAAATGTGGCTTTACTTTTTGATTTGGAAGATCCTCACAACAAACATGAAGTGCAAACAAGAGATGATACAAAGCACTCGGTGGAGAAGATAGGTAATGTGAAGACATCAGATGGGAATATGAACCTCTTAAGCAAAGTCTTGTATGTACCTACAATTAGCAAAAAATTCATAAGTGTTGGGCAGATTGTTGAAAAAGGATTGCAGGTTAGATTCAAATGATTTGGAGCATATGTTGAAGAACCAAGGCAAGGCTTTAGAAGGACTGCCAAAGGAGAAAAGACAGGATTGCTTTTCACTTTTGAAGTGGAAGATACAAAGAACATAGCTTTATTTAGCTATGGATCTCAAACTCTCATAGAGTTGGAGATATGGCACAAAAGGCTTGCTCACATTGGTGAGAGGAAACTCAAACAAATTTGTAGGGACCAAAGTGTACTTGGTTTGCCTAATATCACAAGGCAACACATGATTTATAAGTGTGAAGCTTGTCGATTCGCCAAAGCTCATAGAAAACCTTTTAATAGGAAGGGATATGTGTATCAAAATCTTTTGGATCTAGTGAACAGAGATGTGTGGGGTCCTAGTAGGGAGCCATCTATATCATGCTCAAGATATTATGTGTCTTTTAGAGACGATTGTAGCGGGTGGACCATTCTATGTTACATGAAGCACAAGGCTGAAGTTTTTAATTGCTTTAAGAAGTATGTTTCTCTTGTTGAAAACCAAACAGGTAGGACTTTGAAAAGACTCATATCATATGGTGGAGGAGAATACTTCTCTTCTGAGTTTGATGCCTGCTTGCATGAAAGAGGCATTAAGAGGGAAGTCACTACAAGGTATACACCCGAACTCAATGGTGTAGCAGAGAGGAGAAATAGATCTATTGTTGAAGCCGCAAGGTCCATGCTCAATGAAAAGGGATTGCCAAACTACCTATGGGTAGAGGCTATGTCTAAAACCACATATCTCATAAATAGACTTTCATCAAAGTCACTAGATGGAACCACTCCATATGAAGTGTGGGATGGAAGAAGACATAGTCTAGAGCATTGTAAAATCTTTGGATGCTTAGTCTATGCTCACATTCCTTCTCAAGTAAGAGGGAAATTGGATCTCAAGGCAGAGAAGTGCATATTTATTGGTTATGAACAAAACCAAAAAGGATATGGACTGTACAATCCAACCAATAAAGGATTTTCTATGAGTAGAGATGTAATTTTTGATGAGAACAAATTGTGGTTTGATGATGACACAAAAGTGAAGCTGCCTTATGACTTGGATGAATATTTTCCATCACTTCAACCAAAGGAGCCAAAGCAAATTGAAGAGCAAAGGTTATACATAATATATATATATATATATATATATATATATATATATATATATATATATATATATATATATATATATATATATATATATATATATATATATATATATATATATATATATATATATATATATATATATATATATATATATATATATATATATGCTACATATGGACCCGGGAGTCACATCAACGACTTAGAAGGTCTTCAAGGGAGAAGAAGAAACTAGAGAGGTATGGTTATGATACTTCTTTGGTCACCTAGCACTCAATCTACATTGCAAAGGATTCAACCAATGAAGAACCTACCACATTTGAAGAAGCACAAAGCAAGAAAGCTTGTAGAGTTGCAATGGATGAAGAAATGGAAGCCTTGAAGGAGAATGACACTTGGGAGCTTGTACCTAACAAGCCATCTATGAAGGTAATTGGATCTCGATGGATATACAAAATCAAGAGGAATCCAAATGGAAGTATAAATAGACATAAAGTGAGGTTAATTGCTAAAGGGTTTTCTCAAACCCATGGTATTGATTATGAGGAGACTTTCTCTCATGTTGCAAAAATGCCTACAATTAGGGTTCTCATTAGTCTTGTTGCATCTAGAAATTGGAAGCTCTATCAACTTGATGTAAAGAATGCTTTCTAAAATGGATGGATTTTTGAGGAAGTGTATATGGCACAACCTCCTAGATATGAGGATGCACATCATCCTAACTATGCATACAAACTAAAGAAAGCCTTGTATGGATTGAAGAAAGATCCAAGAGCTTGGAATTTCATATTGGTGACTCATTTGCAGGACCAAGGATTCAAAGCTAGCAAGGCAGATACCTCTTTGTTCATAAAGAGGAATGGATATGAAGTGATCTCTCTATGTGTGTATATTGATGATATTATTATCATAGGGAATCTTAAAGGAATCAAACAGGTAAATAATCAAATGAAGAAGGAGTTCAAAATAAGTGATCTTGGACCACTCACTTATTTTATTGGATTAGAGTTAATCTACACATGTTCAGGTATATACATCACACAGAGGAAGTATGTGCATGACATGCTCATCAAGTTCAAGATGGAAAAACACCAAGTGTGCAGGTACACCTATGGAGCAAAATCATAAGCTCAGTTCTTATGAAGGAGAGCCAATTGAAGAAATCACAAGCTATCAAAACTTGGTTGGAAGTTTGAACTATGCAACACTTACAAGGGTGGATATATGCTATAGTGTTAGCATATTGAGTGAGTTTATGCATAAGCTGAGGAGACCACATATGGAAGTGGCCAAGAGAGTCCTCAAGTACCTAAAGGTGACCATGAATGAAGGTTTGTTTTATCCATTTACTTCAGATATTGAGCTAAAGGTCTACTCAGATGCGGATCGGGCCTGATCTAGAGATGATAGAAGAAGCACATCTGGGTATGTATCATTTGCAGGTTCTGAAATCATTTCTTGGTCATCCAAGAAGCAACCAATAGTGGCATTATCTTCTACTAAAGCTGAATATAGAGGTTTGGCTAATGCAACTTAAGAAATCATGTGGTTAAAATCTTTGTATACAGATCTTGGACTTCATTCTTCAACACCTCACATTTTTGGTGACAACACAAGCTCACTACATCTTGCAGCTAATCCGGTATACCATGCTAGAACCAAGCATATTGAAGTCCACTACCATTATGTAAGGGAGAAGCTAATGAGCAAGGATATTTAACTATCCTATGTCTCTACAGATATGCAATGTGCAGACATGTTGACTAGAGCTCTTGATGGTACAAAATTGAGTAGATTCAAGTTGATGATTGGCTTGCAGGAAATCAAGGACAATTGAAGACTTATTTGGAGGCCAAACATTTTAGGCTTGAGGGGAAGTTGTTGGTGCATTTTACCCAAGCCTACATGCTTGATATGATTTGATTTATGTTCATTTGTAGTCATATGTGCAGACATATAAACACCTCTTGTAAAAGAGTATATTTTATCTCTTGTAATTGTGAAAGAAAGAATGGCTTGAGTCACCCATTATGTAAAAAGGAAGCTCGTGGCTCTAACTACCTAAAACCATGAATACATCAGATGAGAGAATATTTCCTAATTCTTAGCATCACTTTTAGGTGAATTCGAATTCAAAACTACCTCCAAAAGTAGCTATAAAAAGAGCAAAAAGGAAGTTGCTATTGGAGAGCCGATTCGTGCCCACTTCATGTTCATTTGTAGAGATTGAAGAGCTTACTCCATAGATCTATCATTCTACTCTCACTATGCAAGTATTCATTGCCAATGTCATTGTAATTATATGTGAATCTATACATTCATCATTTACTTCTTCTCTGTTTTATTCTTTGCTATACTCACTCAGAATAGTAACTTCAGAAGCTCATGTCTTGATAACCTTTTTCAGAGTTTTAAAGTGCATTGGATTGCTCTCTAAGTCTAGTTTATGTCCCAAAATTTCATGGTCATTGGATTTACCATTTGTGAGAAATCTTTGTTTTTCTGCTCACTGGTCAATCTCTGTAGAGCCCCAAAAATGGCAGGAGTGTTCCAGATTTTGTTAAATCTTGTTCTCAGTGCTCAATTGATCAATTGAAGTGTTTTAACTTGGATTAGCAAGCTACCTCAGTCTATTTGCTATGTACAAAAGGAATTTTTCTAATTTCTACCAGGTTGAGAACACTGCTCATTTTTTCTAGTAGGTGTATGCATAAAAATAGCAAGTTTTGGGAGCTAGTCATTTTGCAAGTAGTCTATCTTGACTCAAAATTTTGAGATCTTGTTCCAAAACAGTTGGGTTATTTTTTTGTGGATTTAGGAAGCTCAAAGGGTCTAATAACCAACTCTGAAGTCTTAGTTGGCTGTTGTGAAGCTGGTTGTAGCAATACCAACTCATCTTCAGATCGCATCCACCATCTCTCTGCACACAAGGGAGTATCAAAGGTATGATTCCTTGTTCTCCTTTGATAAATGCCTAGAAACAATAAAAGAATTCATATTTTGAGTACTTTCTATTTTCCTAATGCAGATCCAAATATAGTGTAGAGGAGGTACTGGGGTAGCCACTTTCAACAATATCAAATTTTATACATTTCCAGTACTCCGTCTACTCAAGGGGGGTTCTCCTTAGGGAAGTATACCCTGTGACATTCTTGTGTGCAGGTACCTTCACTGATAACAGAGAAACCAATAGAAGTGAAAATGTACAGTTATAGAGAAAGGATCAATGACAAGTGCTCTTGAGAGGAAATCACTTCGTAACTTTGAAAATGATTACAGAGAGCTAAAATAATACAAAAGGATGTAAGAGTGGGCTAGCATGCCATTCCAAAACTAACTAGCAAAAATACAAGAGTGAGACCAACAAAGTGAATACAATAAAGATGATGACTTGATCCTGAAGAAATTCACCGATGCATGCCAATGACTAGATCCAAGCCACTCAATCACCCTATAATGCTAATAAGCAACTCCACTGGAGGCCCACGCTCTGTATACTCATCACAGAGTGACCTCCCACAGTGTGCCTGTAGCAACAGAGTGCAGAGAGTAGACCAAAAAAAATAGCCTCAACTAGCATCAACAAATGATGATAGCGATGATACGCAATAGCCCACACGATTCAGATTACATCCGATTCGGCCCCCCAAATGAGTGCCAAACCTCTGTTTATATAGACCCAGAGTGGCCAAGGGTGGCCTTGCCAAATTCCAGCCTTAAGTGCCGCACGCGCCAAAGTGGTGGTCAAAGAGGTGGAGGAGAGGACTAATTTTGGCTCTGGTAGCCAACTTCAATAAGGCCCCCAATTTTAGCTTCTGACACCGCCAAAGCCAAGTGGCAATATTCCCTGCATTCCTTTTCACTCTGACATATCACTAATAATATATATTCCACCTCATGGTGGAGCCCGTCATAAGTCGGTAGTCGCCCGCCAAGGATGTCTTCACCTAGCCGCCCAATGATGTGGACTTAGCAAAAAGTGGTTGGTGGCCTCGCCTTCTTTTTGTTAGGATTAGTAGTCGCCTAGATTTGAGAAGCCCGAAAGTTGGTGGTCGCCCATGTGCATGTAGAAGGCGAGTGATCGCCTAATTTGTTAGATCTCCCCTTCATGTGTTGCCAAAAATAAGTTGGTCGCCTTAGTAGCATGATGGTGGTCGCCCTGGGCAAGGGTCGCCCCAATAGGAAGGGAGGAAGGGATGAGCTGGTCACCCTGGGCGAGGGTCGCCCTAATATGGAGGAAAGGGAGGGGGGTCGCCTAGGATGATGGTCGCCCAAATGCAAGGGGGTCGCCCAAGGTGGGCCTTGGAGGAGAGTCGCCTAAGGGAGGAAGAGGTGGATGGTCACCCAAGTTTCTTGGTGACTAGGAGGAGGCTCGCCCTTTTGCATATATGTAGCCTAAGAAGGCGCCGGTTATCTGCATATTCCCTCACCACATGGGCGTCGCCCCATGAGATATCAATTCCTTGTTTCATACCTGCAGCTTTATGGGTCACCAAAGTTGATTGTCTTGCATCCACTTCCTCCCAAAGACTTTGCTTCAAATTGCTCATGATTTGACACTTCCCCAAAACTTCTCCCCAAATAAAGTCAATCAAATGCTAGCAAGCTCACCTGCTCTACAGACCCCCACATCAAGACTTTGCACCGTCCCGGTGCAACGACTCATTTATTTGCTTATTCCATCAAACAAAATGAACTGCAGAAAATGAAAAGAACTATGGTATGTACAGTGAGTGAATTCCATCTGCTTGCATTAATTCAAATAGCTCTTCACCCTGGAGATGTTGATCAGGGGCATCCTTTCACCCTGCAAGTCCTCTAAATCAACTGCTCCTTGTGGTAATACCTTTATCACCTTGTAGGGCCCTATCCATTTAGGTGCCAATTTGGTGGATGCTGGCGGGATCTGATGCACCAAGACCAAAGATCCTTCCTGTACCTCATTAGTCCTTAGATACCTGTCATGCAACCTTTTGTGTTCCTCTTGCTTTACCTGCAGTTTCCTCATGGCTGCTTCCCTATATTCTTCCAATGCCACAAGTCTTCTAATGGGAGGCTCAATTCCGATGGTTCTAGCTCCAATTTCCTTCTTGATAATAAATTTGAATGGTGCCAAGTGAACTATTTGAGGGTTTTCTTCATCTCCAAGATTTACTACTTGAACAAACTTTTCAGAATTGGACTCACTTGAAAATTCATCCCCACTGTATGCAGGAGCGGAGTTCAATTTATGATCCACAATCTGTTCCTTGATCCATCCTAAAGGTATATTTGAAAATGGTAGTTCTTGAAGGTCAAAATTAGCCTCCTCAGATGCAGGCACAACTTTGTCACTTTCTGGTCCTACAAGCATAAAATCATCCAATTTTTCATGTTTACCTGTCTTCTCCTTACATATCATTGTAGTGGCGCCGATTGTCAAATTTTGACTATCCGGGTCTAGTGGCCCAATTAGAGGTTTCGGTCCTTCGGGAGGTGCCTGCAAAAGATAAGCTTGACTACCTTGCTTAAGAGAAGAAGTGAGTTCCAGAGGAAGGATTGGCCCATTTTGGCCACTCTTGGCTAAGTGCACAACTTGGGCCTCCTGTCGCCCACTTGGGCCACCACCTTGGGCCTCCTTTCGCCCACTTGGGCCACCACCTTGGGCCTCCTGTCGCCCACTTGGGCCACCACCTTGGGCCTCCCGTCGCCCACTTGGGCCACCACCTTGGGCCTCCTGTCGCCCACTTGGGCCACCACCAGCTAGGTGCCCAACTTGGGCTTTTTGGTGCCCAATATGAGCGAGGTGCCTAATTTGGGCCTCATGGTGCCCAATTTTTGCTTCTTCCTCTAGTTTCTTGCGATCACATATCTTACTCTCTTCCATACTGTTCAAGTGAAAAACATCAATTTTTTCCTCTTTCTGGCCTCCTTGGGCTGCCTCTATAAAACCCTCATTTACTTCACATATCTCCATTGTGCAGCATTCTGTACTCCCCATCATCTAGTTTAATAGGGTATCATCTTCAGAAGGCATTACCTGAGTGTCCATTGTATACGCAGTAGCCTTGTTGATGTCTGATCCTTCTTCCAAATGTATCTGTAATTGATTGTTAGTACATGTGGAAATCCATAACTTGTTCTTTCCCCAATCCTGTAGAGCCTTTGCTTGCCTTAGCCAAGGCCTTCCCAAGAGTAAAGGATATGAGGTCTCCTGTGGCAGGGAAATAACAACAAAGTCTAGAACAAAGTGACAACCCTGCACTATCATAAGTACCTTTTCAACAATACCAAGTGGTGTAACCCGACGTTGATCTGCTAATGTAACTGTGAAGGGTGCTGCCTTCGTGGGATTCAATTTTAGTTTCTTCATGGTGAAATCTGGCATCAAATTGATGCCGGAACCTCCATCTATGATAACACCTGTGAGAGCTTCATCCTTTATAAAAACAGATAATCTTGAGCTTTGATAATCAGCCAGGGGTGCAGGGGGAAAGTCAACCATAAAACCATCTATGCTAGGAGGTGGGCACAAGCATGCAGAGTGTATAATCTTCAACAAATCACTTCTTACTTTTGAATCCATCTTTATGAGTTGGTACAGACTAATTTTATGATGAATACCCTCTCAGGATTTCCTCAATGTTCACCTCTTGTGTTTCTTCCTGAGGACTTGTTGGTTGATCTTTTAGCAAAGTAGTCACCCTCTCATAAGCTCCTTCAATGTCTGCTTGGTCCGTCCATCCCGCCTTCTTTTCCTCATCTCTATCTTTGAGTCCTTGTTGTTCCTCCCTATAGGCTGTTGCCGCTTGCCTTGATTCTGAGGGCACAACTTTAAAGCGACTGGGGCTTAATGGTTGGTCTGGTTGATCTAGGGTAGCTTCTAAATTCTCTCTGTTCTGTTCTTGTAAGCGCTGATTTTCTTCTTTTGTTGCTGCCAAGTGTCGTCTGAGTAAGCCCATGTTCCTAGTGAGCGTCGCATTCTGAATAGTCTGGGCCCTTAACAAATTATCAATATCTATGATGGCCTCTTTGGTCTTTTCTTCACTTTCTAGTTCCAGTTTATGATAAGCCTCTCGTAGCTCTTGGTAGCGGGTGTTTAGTGAGGCATTCTCGATGGTCAGTGAATTGAGCTGCGACTGTAAATCATTGGTTGTCTTCTGCAGCTGCTGATAATTAGTTCCCAGAGATGTGAACTCATCTCTTACTTGAGTCATGCAGGTGAACATCTGTCGAAATGCAGTGTCTATGGTGGGTGATAATATTAACGATGTGCTAAGCGAAGATGCAGTGGGTGTAGATGCAAAGGGAATGGGGAATGGGGGTGGGAAAGTGGATGCCGTGGTTATTGTGGAAAAAGTGAAGTGCCTAAATATGATTGTGTCATGAATGAAGTGAGTGGTGGTGCGGTGGGTGGTGAGATATCCATGTCATTGGACGTAGTGTCAAGTGCGGTGACCGTGAATAGTGGAGTGATCGTGGGTGCTTGTGTGGGTGTAAATACAGGATTTACAAAAGTTGAAGAGTAATTTACAGAGGGGTTCTCCTGTACTCCTTGGTGGAAAGGGGAAAGAGGAATTACGGTGGGTTGAGGGGGTGAGACGGGGGAGGTTGATGGAGGTGGAAAGGGAAATAAGGGTCGTGGAGGTGTGGGGAAGGATGGAAAAGATGGATGTAGAAATGGACTGGATAGAAACGTAGAAGTCCTAGGGGGTAGACTAGGTTGAGTGGGTGCGGGAATTGTGGGATGAATGGAAGTAAGGAAGGCTTCTGCTACTTTGCCGTGGAAGGAGGTGGTTGTTCTGGGAGAAGGAGGGTGTATGGGGGAGACTCGATGGATGGGAGGTGAAAGAGGAGCGGTTGGAGTGGCAGGTACTTCGGTCACAACTGTGGTATGTATAGTAGTAGTTTGGGGTGGGGAGTCGACGAGGATAGCTTCTTCGGCCGCAGATCTTTCAGGAATTAGTCGTGCTTCCCTGGCCTGTTCTGAAGATTGAGCACCTGTGGGTACACGAATGTATTCACCTGGTTTTGATAGTAGTCGTACTCGTCGGGGGTCATATTGCAGTAACTGTTTTCTCTGCAAATATCTCAATGCTTCATTGGATCCTACTGATTTGACAAGTTCCCTGAAGACTTTGATGTACAATTCTTCGAAACCGCCTGAAACAAGTTCTTGCTCTATTAGTGCTTGGCTCTCTTCCTCAGTTAACTTCTTACACACCCAAACTTTTTCCATAGTACGAGATAATTTCTTGATGGCCAAGGTTTATGCTGCTGCTTCGAAGGTCTCATCTTCATGTGTGCTGGTGTCACCTTGGGTATCGGTGTGCTGTCCTTGTTCATCTGTCTGCACATGTTCTTGGGAGTCATGAGTGCCCTGGCTGGCTTCATCATCGCCCTCGTCTTCATCTGTCTCTGTTCTTTCTCCATCCGAGCTGGATACTACTTGTCCCTGTTGTTGATCTGGGGGAGTGGTAGGGTAGCTTGGATGTTCATATTCTTGAGAAAAGATCTGACCTTCAAAAAATTGAAATTCGTTTGAGAAAGCATCTGGCATTTCAAAATCAAATGTTGTATCTATGGGTTCTGCTTCCAAGTTGGGTATCGGAAAAGAAAATGCTTCTGCACCAATAGTGGTGGGAACTTCTGCTGTAGTGGTGGTAGGTCCCTGGACTGATGTTGCCTGTGAGGTGACTGCACTGGTAGTGCCCTCTGTAATGACAGGTCGAGATAATCTTGTGCGAATAGGTTGTACAGTTATAGGGGCTTCCGTCGGAGACTATTTTGGAGAGGGTTGCGATGACGGTGATTCTGGAACCTGGAGGCATGGGATAGTACCTCTCATACGCTTTCCTGCTCGTCCTTTGCTAGCCTTCCTAGCTTTCTTTGCTGTCCCTTTGAATGCTTTCAGCTCCTCGCTTGTCATTGCACGCTCGATAGGTAAATCGTATGCCAAACACATATATACGATGCGCGTGAGAGCGCAACATCCATTGATTACCTTCTTTCTTTCCCATCTATGTTGTGCTAGATACAATTGATCAATAATCCAGCTTGCTAGTTCTACCGTTTGAGGTCCAATACATGCTAAATATAGCCCAAACCAGATATGCTTACAGGGCATGGTGAATCTATCCTGAGCGGGGAAAGCGAAACGCTGCATGCATAATCTTGGCCAAGGATTAAGGGTTCTATTAGGTCCTCGTCATGGCACACTAGTAGCTTCGCTGTCATGGTCACATCATGTATGAGGATAGGAAGGTCCACCTCACCCATGCAAGGGGTTTCCATGACTCCTAGCCCTATGAGGTATGCCTCAATTGGCCGCATTTCTATTCCTGAGTCCTTATAGTGGGACCATCTAATCGCGCTAGTCGCAGCACCTGAGTCAATTAAAGCCCGAGCTCTTGGCAAGGGTCCGCGTGCTCTAGCCTGACTGTAATGAATGGTCTCCTATCCACTATGCTAGGATGGGTACTTGACTTTGCTTGACACATGGCCATGGGGTATCTGGGTGTTGGTTCCAGATGATTATAATGTTCTCTCCCTAGTCCTTGTCTTCTTAGCTTCATGCGCTTAATGCGTTCTATAGCTTCAGCCTGAGCTTCAGCCCGTATTCTATTTTCTTCCTCCTTACGCTTCTTTGTCAACGTGAGTCGTCTAAGCATATCCTCAGTAAGAGGTTCCTGGTATAGCCTGACTCTACAGCCACTAATGTAATTAGGCATTATGTCTCCTTCTAAGGTGGCTAGTTGTACTGCTCCACTTGTCGAGAGTCTGTTAATGATCATAGGTCCATAACCTTGCTTTTCTAACTTCCATGCGTGTTGTTTCAGTGTATATATTAGGACTAAATCTCCTTCTTTTAAGCCTTTATCCTTCACATGTGCATCAAAATAGGCTTTCTGTCACTTCTTTGTTGCGTATATGCCTGCTGCTGCTTTTAGCCTGGTTTCTCCTAATCGATCCAAGTCCATTATTCTTCCTGATAATTCATGGCCGGTGCACTGATGTTCTTGTGCAACCTTAAGGCTCGGTATCAAGAAGTCCAAAGGAAGCACAACATTCTGACCAAAAACCATCTGAAAGGGAGTTGCATTGAGTACGGTCTTGTAGGCCACTCGATATGCCCAAACAACGTGGTGTAACTGTTTGTCCCAATCTGAACGTTTGTTGTTCACGAGTTTCGTCAGTACGTTACAAAGGATCTTGTTAGTGCTTTCAGCGTGACCATTGGCTTGAGGATGATATGGTGCAGACTTCTTGTGAATCACCATAAAATCCTGTAACAAATATTCAATGACTTGTTTTAGAAAGTGAGTTCCTCGATCACTCACTAACTCTATAGGCAGTCCATATCTTGTAAAGACATTTTCAAATAAGAATTTTGCAGTCGTGTGTGCATCATTCTTTTTTCTGGCTTTTGCCTCTACCCATTTGGTAAGATAATCTATCGCAACAATAATGTATTCAGCATGAGTACCTTTTGAAGGGGGGTTAATGGGTCCTACAAAGTCTATACCCCACTTGGAAAATGCACGTCTGCCCATGGGTTTCAATGGCATTTCATCTCTGCGAGTAGGAAATTGAGTTCTTTGGCACACATCACATCTCTTTACATAGGTATGTGCATCCATGTGGAGAGTGGGCCACCATAATCCTGCAAAGAGGATGGCTTTGATTACCCTATCGGGTCCAAAATGACCTCCTGCGACACCTTGGTGTGTAGTCTCTAATACGCTCAAGTAATCACTTTCATGAACACACTGTCTTAAATATCCATCTCGTCCTCGTTTGTACAAATTGTCGCCAATAAGTGAATAGTCTTGAACTTCCTGCTCTAGACTTCGTTGTCGTGCTAAAGTCATTCCTTGAGGGAATATCTTCATCCTCAAGTACGTCACTAAGGGTTCACTCCATTCTGGTGTGAGAGACACGTGATGTAATGTAGCATGTTCTACTGGTGGTCTTTCACAACAAACATGGCATTCTTTACACAACTTGTAGACATCTGCATGCATCGAAGGCCAATATACTCCTAGCCTATGCAGAGTCTGCAACATATGGTGTTTTGAGTGATGTTGCTTCAATGCACCTAATTGCAACCAATTTGCATGTTCCGATTCATCTACACAACAAGCAAGAATCTTTTGATTATCCCGTTTATATATGCTTCCTGCTATTATTTGATATCTCTGTGACTTGGTAATTTCTCCTTCCTTGATCCTTATCCTAGGATTCTTGGGTCCATATGTGAGAATATGGACAATAGGCTTAGCCCATTCTGGTACTATCTCAAGGTTAAATAAATATGCATCTGGTAATTCATCTGCTATCCCTTGAGGAGCTTCTCCTGTGGTTAGTCTCGAGAGGTGATCAGCTCTGAGATGTGTCTTTCCTTTCCTGACTACTACCTCAAAATCATACTCCATGAGTAATAAAAACCAACGTATTAACCGTCATGTGTTACATGGCTTATTGACTAAGTACAATAATGCTTGATGATCTGTAAAGAACTTGAACTTGTTTGCCAACAAATAATGCCTGAATTTCTTTACTGCGTAGAATATCCCTAATCCTTCTCGTTCTGTAGTGGTGTAATTTCTTTCTGCTGCGTTCAATTGTCTGCTCGCATATGCTATGGGGAGATCTATAGTACCTTCCTTCGTGGGTTGTGCTAACACACATCTTATGGCATAGTTGGATGCATCCACATGTACATGGAATGCCTTACTCCAATCCGGGGTTGTCAATATAGGTGCTGAGCACAAACGTCGTTTAAGTTCATTGAATGAATTCTCACACTCATCTGTCCATTCAAACTTGGTTTAAAGAGAGTACAATGGCTTGGATATGATTGCATACATGTGTATAAATCGTCTATAATAACCGCAATGACCCATAAATGCCTGTACCTCTTTTATGTTAGTTGGTCTAGGTAGATCTGCAATTACTTTCACTTTTTCTTCATCTGTCGAAATTCTGTTCATTGACACAATGTGTCCTAGAATTTTGCCTTGTTTAACCATGAAAATGCACTTTTCTGGGTTCAGACACACCTGATATTCTCGACATTTGTCAAATACTTGCCTTAATTCTGGGATATGTGTCTGTCTTAGATTCGAATGAGCACATAAGTCATCGACATAAACTTCCAAATTCTTGCATAAGAATTCCTTGAAAACATGACACATGAGTCGCTGGAAAGTGGCGGGTGCATTTGTTAAGCCAAATGGCATCACACGAAATGCAAATATGCCCCATTCTGTGGCAAAAGCTGTCTTGTGTTGATCTTCTGGAGAAATGGCTACTTGATTATAGCCTGAGAAACCATCAAGAAAGCTGTAAACTTCCTTGCCCGCAACTCTTTCCAATAAATGTTCTGTGATAGGAAGAGGATAACTGTCTCTAATCGAGGCGGCATTAACTTTTTTAAGGTTAATACACACGCGCAATTTCCCATTCTTCTTGGGCACAACCACAATGGGGGATACCCATTCGGTATGCTCAATTTCGTATATGAATCTTGCTTCTATCAAGCGATCTATTTCTTCTTTAATCTTCGCAGCGTAGTTATCATTGTACGTGTATGGTTTCTGTTTCATTGGCTTTGCATATGGAGTCATAGGGATTCTATGAGAATAGATATCTGGGTCTACTCCTTTCAAGTCTTTGTAACTCCATGCGAACACATCTCTATATTCTCGCAATAGGGCAACTAATTCTTCTTCTTCTTCATTTGTCAAATCATGCCCTATGTATGTACATTTTCTTTTTCTCCTTCTATGACAACTATGATTTTTTTGGTTTTCTCTCGGTTATCATATACTTCTTCCACGTTAGCTTTTCTGTTAGGCATTCGTACCATGATTCGTCTATCTTCTATTTCATATTTCTTGAAGTTCTCAGGAACTTCAAACAAGGATTCTTCTTCTTCTGACATGGTTTTTTTCTTCTTTCTTTTCTTACCTTCACTCTTGACTCTCACTTGTGTAGCTAACCTCACCTCATTCGTAACTTCTTCATGCCTCTGAGGGTAAGTTTCTACTTCATAGAAGTATTCTTCATATGATGCAAAGGGTGGATCCATAATAATTGACTCTAGATCGAAGTCACTTGCATCCTCAAATGCATCAGTGCTAGGTTCACATTCTTCTAAAATTGAATCACACATGATTGGCTCTATAGTGAAAACTGAAATGTCATAGCCATCCTCGTCACAGTGGGGTGTCCATTGTTCTTCATTGATGGCTACATCCATGGTTGCTAGGATTTCTGCCCAACCATGGGGTTCAAATTATTCGTCTCGGAATACTACAAGTGTGTAAGCTGGGTCTTGAAGAGTTTGTGGATGTTGTTCTGCACCTAAAGTCCTGGCTTCTAACCGTTCTTCCTCTTGTTTTGCTACTTTACACATGCATAGATGAGTGTCCTCGTGCAACCATGAGGGGTCCGACTCTAATGAGTGTACTGATTCTATTTCTTCTAGTGTCTTATGGATGGTATTCCATTGTATTGGGGGTACATCTCGATGTGAATAGTCTTTAAGATTGACTTTAGTAGTCACTCCTAAATGTTGCAAGTACAAAGAATTAGTTCCCCAATCTTGTACGATTTGCAATTGATGCATGAATGGTCATCCTAATATCATCTCATAAGCACGATCTTTTGCAAAATCACAAATGGCAAAAGTATGCTCAAACTCCACACCACAAGTGGTGAGAGATATGGCTTCTAGTAAGCCTAACGGTTTCTCTATATGTCCGTCAGCCATTTGTAGCTTCATCCTGGTGGGTCTTAATGCTGGCTTACCCCAACGTTTCCTTAAAGCGGTGGTAGCGATGGCTACTCCGGCTCTTGAATCTAAGATGGCTTTGGTGGTATAGCCGTGATGGGTTATTGGAAGATAAGTGTTACCTTCCTCTCCTTCGCTTACATCTCCGATCTTTTCTATGGGTATCTCTGGTACCTTCTTGAGTGATCCTGTCTGTGAGGGAGTAGTAGCAAGCTCAGGGACTTGATTTGCTAGATGTTTCCACAGTTCTAGTTTAACCTTCAACAACTCCTCTAGAGTGAGGTTACATTGCACTTTGGTGTTCTTGATCACTTCCGTGTTTCTAGGGATCACTGATTCTTCATTCCTCACTATTATCGTGGGTGCTCTCATACTAATAGACTTAGCTTCCCAAGGTCCTCTGAACTGAGGTAATTCTTGCAAAGAATTAATTTCAAATCTTGTGTTTTCACTTAGTTGCTCTTCCTCTACATCCTTGTAAATAGAGGGGATGTCTTGGGGAAATTGTTCCTGCAAGTCGTCTATTTCTTGAATAGGAGGATGAGTTCCTTGTTCTTTTCTCCACTTCTCTTCTTGAATTTCTCTCAGAAATTCATGTGAGTACTTATGTATGGAAGACAGGTTGTCTTGACTTTCTATATTGGGTACTTGAGACAGGGATGGTGTATTCTTTTCCGGTGTCTCTGATGCAATAGGGTTCCTATGCTGATTCTTTTTCTCCTTGCTATCAATCAATTACTCTAGCCTCTCCATTCTTGAAAGTGTAATTTAGGTTTTGCTATGTTATTCCAATTAAGATATCTAGAGGCTTCAAACATAACTTGTGCTAATTCTACCATCTTCATGCAAAGTTTAGTCCGCTCAATTTCTAAGTCTGCTCGTGGGTAGTTCTTGCTCATTTCTACTATCTGGGGTCCTTCTTTTATTCTAGCCTGATATGCACGAAACATCATGTCTAGATTTTCTGGTATGGGTTCAGCTAAAACTGATCCTGATCTTTGAGCTGGGTTCTCTTGATTCAATTCTTGAGAGGTCAACTCTAGGATTTTATCTCTCGATTCTAGCATTAGCAGGGTTCTTAGGACAATCTTTTATGACATGCTCTTTACCACAATCGGCACAAAAGCCTCGTATATTATAGTATTGCGACTGTCCTGCTATCGGAGGATGTGGACAATCCTTTATGAAATGATCTCCTTGGCACCTAAAGCATGGTCCTCTAGGGCCTTGTGGTCTCTGTTGTCTCAATTGGGGCCGTGGATTCGGGTTTGTGCACATCACATTAGCATAGTCGGGCTCCCAACTCGGTTCCACTGGTGGACTATCATATTGATATGTCTCCACGTGTTCTGGTGACTCTGAGTAGTATGCGGGTGGACTATCTACATGAGTAGAGTCAAAACTGTTAGAGTTCGGATCACTGTCAGTAATTAGGGGTGAAACGGGAACTAAAGCCCTATTGAGGTTTTCTTCTGCAGCAGCATATTTGACTGAGATGACATTAGCTGGTGGGGGTGGCTGCTGAGCTAAAACAGGTTGTGGTCTCTGTTGAGCCTGATATGGACAGTTTTGAGGAGGCCTATAGTAATGAGGCTGAGCATTGTATTGACCTTGATACCTATCTGGTTGCAGGTATGCTTGCGGGTAGTTCTGTCTGACTGCCTGTTTGTTGTATGGGCAGTCTTGAGCCGTATGATTTGTGTATCGTCTCTCAATCATACAGTATTGGCCACTAGGGTTGGCTTGTGGTTGTGTTGCATTGGGACACACATTTGCCAAATGATTTCCACCACAGGTGTAACAACATAAGTTAGTTGTTAACCTAGGTATCTGTTTACTAGAAACTCCTAGTTTCTAGGCCACTTTTTCTGCTAGGTCTTCTATCAAGCTAGACAATTTTGTGGATGCTAGAGATGAACAGTCTGAGTCCTTATAGACCTTTGAGAGTTCCAACTCATCTCCTAAGTTGTCCTCAATGTCTATGCAGATTCTTACACACTACTCTAGTGTTCTGGGTTCCTTCAAGTACACATAGGAGCGTAGTTTAGAACTCAACAAGCCATCTAGAAACAATGACACTTGTTTGGCCTGTGAGGGTAACTCTTGCATTGGACATCTTTCAACATATTGTCTAAACCTTCGTCCTACGAGTCTAACTATTTCCTGAGGGGTCTGTTTGAAACTATGAATCAACGAAGACGTGTCATGCCTGATCCCACTTTTAGAGAATTCAGTGATGAACGACTCTAAAAAGTGATGGATGTCTCTAAATTGCCTTTGTTGCAATGGTTGGAACCAAGTTAAAGCTGTGTTCTTTAACGTTATTCCGAATGCAT
This sequence comes from Ceratopteris richardii, assembly GCA_020310875.1. Classification (NCBI taxonomy): domain Eukaryota; kingdom Viridiplantae; phylum Streptophyta; class Polypodiopsida; order Polypodiales; family Pteridaceae; genus Ceratopteris; species Ceratopteris richardii. The sequence continues at coordinate 68,753,900 of CM035434.1, forward strand.
TGTATTGCGTGAACATGTCTTCGACTTGCTCTGCTCGTAGCACTTTCTTAAATTCTGCAACATGGTTGTAGGGATCTCCTGTCCCATCAAAGTAGTTTTTCATGGATTTTACTAACTGAGTGGTTCTCAATATTCTCGCGTGTTCACGTGGTCTAGGTAGAGGAAAATCATCTCTACCACCTGGCATGCTTTGTCTATCTACTCTATCGGTGTCTACGGTGGTTCTATCTCTCCCTATGGGATGATTGAAGCTGACTTCTAGTCTGTCTTTGTTCTTGTCTCTCTGATTAACGTGGGCTGAGGATGTTCCTGCCCCTTGTTGGCTCGCGTTTACGTTTGTTCGAGATGGAGGGAATACCAACTCACCTCTCCATGTATAGGTGTTTCTTGCGTGGTCTGGTACTACAAATACTCTTTCTGAAGTTTCATCCAGGTATACCACCTTTCCAGGTGCATCTGGGTCCTTGAACTCGTAGATTATGATGGAGCCTACCTCGCTAGGTTGTTCCGTTATGTACCTCCAAAATGCTTCATCAGTTTCTTTATTCACAAACAACTCTATGCTTCTGTTGTCCTGAGGGATCCAATTTGGAACTAGTACTCGTGTCAGTACACACTTCCCTCTAGCTGTCCTAGGTTCTTCTCCTACTGGTTCCTTTCCTTGGGCTCTCGTTTCCGTCTCTAACTGAATTACGCCAAACTCATTGGTATTATTTGGCTGAGTACTCAAGATGTACATCATTCCTTCCTTGTCTACGTATGCGTCTCTCTCGAATTTCACCGTTCTATAGGGTCCTTCAGGTCTTTCCAAATATGCTACATTTGACCCTCCTTCTGGTCTCTCCATGCTAAAAGCCATTTTTTATTCACTCGTATCTGAGCTCTCGTAGGGGTAATTACTATTCAATTTTTGAGCCCACGATCGTGCACTAGTTCCTACACTTGCTTCTGATGATCTAAGGCTTCGTCGGTCTGACTTACCTATGTGTTTGCCCGATCTAAGGTTCATGAATTTACTCCCTAGTACTTCTGATCGTCACTCGTTCTTTGTTCTTTTTTGCTTGATTCTTTTTTAGTGCTATTATGTTCTTGTCTTGTTTAACTGTATGAGTCAGCAATCGACTTTCTGTTATATTTTTGAGTGCTCATTCTGTCAGACTTAAGTTCTTTCCTTGAGGTTTTCATATCACGCACCTTTATCCTTAGTCTTAAACTTGAAAAATTAAATCTCTTGAACTTGATGCGTTCCTATCGTCATTAATCCAATCCACAATGCTAATGTTTAGCTTAAGCTAATAATTGACTGAGGGGGTTGAGTAATCTTCCAACCTCGAGTCAGCTTTGTTGGTTGCCTTGTTGCCCAAGAAGCCACACTTCCCAATCCCTGCGTCCTTTACTGCCTTGCTTTGCCTTGCTGTGTTTGCCCTTGATTGCCCTTGCTAGACCTTTTGCAAGCTTTCCTGATGCTCTGGAGTGATGAAAATCACTGTTGGAGGTTTTGAAAAGTATTTATAAAACATAATTCTTTGAAAAATGATTTGACTGACTCCCTGCTCTTCGTTATGCTCTGTCTTCACATGCTTCCGCATCTTCTATGCCTCTAGCTGCTGCCAACAGTTTCCATTTCTATTTCCGTTTCTGTTTCCCGTTTTCAGTATTGTTTCAGTTCTAGTTCCAGAACCAGAACCTACATTTACACCTACGTTTACACCTATGTTTACATGGCTTACTCCAAGGCATCAACTAAGGCATAGAACTTACACAAAACTTAGGCATAACTAAGGCATTACTTTGGCATCTTTGGCACCCAAGGCTCCCTTGGTGACCATTGGCAGCCGTTGGCTATGCACGAGCCAATTTTAATTTATGAGTGGCAATAAGGAGTTTTACATTCACCAAGGTGGAGGATGTGAACCCACAACCTCACCCACACAAGGAAGTGTTTTACCACTACACTATCTCTTTGTGTTGTCACTCTACTTCTCTTTTCTTATAATTAACACAACTTTCATCTCTTTCTTACTTTTTCAATTCCCAAGAACAACCATTCCTTTTACATTTTAACTCAAACAATCTCTCAAATTGTTTTTACATATCTAGCAAGAGGGTTTTGTTCTCTAAATCCTCATGGACCCAATGAACAACATGGAGGATTTCGGCGAGTCACCTCTACCCGAGGTAACACTCAAGCAACAACTGGAGCTCCTATGGCACGAACTACAAGGCACTCAAAACGAGATCCAACAACATGATGAAGTACTCCAAAAAATGTAGACTGATGAAGATAACCTTACAAATAAGGATGATACAAGGAGTATAGGAGTATATTTGATATTTTCAGGTAATAATTTGGTTTCATGGAGCTCTAAAAAATAGCCTACAGTAGCACTTTCAAGCACTCAAGCTGAATATAGGAATCTACAAATGTAGCATGTGAGATTATGTGGTATTTGAAGCTTTATGAAGACATGAAGCTATCTACATCACGTCCATTACTCTTTGGAGATAATGTAACTTCTCTACAACTCATATGTAATCTTGTGTACCATGCAAGAACCAAACACATTCTAGTATACTATCATCATATCTAAGAGAAGGTGATGAATCAAGATATTGATATTCAACATGTTGAAACTAAAGATCAACTAGTAAACATACTCACAAAAGTAGTGGATGCTCAGAAACTCAAGCGAATCAAAGTTCTAGTTGGAGTCAAAGATTTGGATTTAGAGCTTGAGGGGGGTAATGCTACACAAATACAAGCTCTAAATTTATTTTTAGGCTTGTGGATTGTTGAAGCTCAAGGTCAAGGGCAAAGCACGGGAGCACATCAAAGAGGTGGACACACAAGAAGACAGAGTATGTAGGGAGCTCCAAGAAGCACATGTCAAATTTTTAGAAGAAATCCATATAAAAATAATGATTTTTACCACTAAAAACCATTGTAAATATATTTTCACATTTTTGCAACTCCATCTTGTTCAAGTTGAAGATTCTTCGAGCTTGAAAGTATTAGAAGTATCATCCTACCAATTTTCATAATTTTTAGACTCCGTTTGAGCCCTCAAATAAGCCTTGGAGCCTAATTTTTAACTAGGCCAGACACTAGGTCTAGACAGGGCCAAAACCACTCAAAAAACTATAAAAAGAGCGAGAGGGCTCATTTTGGAGGTTAGCTTGTTAGAGATTGAGCTTTGTAAGAGATTTGTTTTGTAATTGAAATTCTTCCATTGTTCCTATCTTTGCTCTTATTGTGTGCACATGTGTGTGTATGTCCGTGCATGCTTGTGTGCTTCTCACTCATGCACTTGTGTGTTCACTTGCTCATGGTCTTCATACCAGTCCTCACATCTCCGCGGATTGACATTTATGAGGTGTATCTCCTCACGCTGATACTTTCCATTGTGTTAGAGTGACACCAAATTTTGGCGCCGTTGTTGGGGAGAGAGCTTGGAGGAAGAGCATGTGATGGTAAGAAGTAGAGAGGCGACATTGGAAGGTACAAAGTAGTGCTTTTTAGTTCAGGTTCTGCATTTTCTCCACCTCCACCACCATCATCATCACCAACCTCTCCCACCTTCATCTTCTCAGACTTTTTTCACTTTTGTGACCGTACATTCCCTATTTTCGCCTCTTCTTCTTCATTTTTGGTTGTGGGAGGATTTCAGAGAGATTCTAGAGATAAAGCGTGGAGGAAATACTGAGTTTCACACTCTCAATACACCAAAATATGAGTGACAGTATCACGACCTAAAACGACCTACAGTAGGTATCATGAGGGTTGTATCTTGAGTTTGGAGGGTGACTTTGCATCTACAGACACATAGACTTGACAAGGAGGACATAAGGTACACATATCTACAAAAATGTTTGAATTTGGACTTCAAAAACTCCAAGTATCATGTCCGATTAAGTTCAGTTATCGCGATACCAGAACTCCCGTGTATTGTGATACTTGTTGAGTATCGTCTATTGTGAATACACAAGTATCGTATTGTGGAATATTTGGTATTGCATATCGCTAGATTGTGTATCATGATACTTCCCAAGTATCGTGTATCACAAAGATTGGTATCTTGAAGTCCAAGTATCACCAAATTCTGGTATCATGTATCGCTTACTTTTCTTCTTCTATTCTCTCACCTATGCTAGATTGCACCCCTTTGCTAGAAGCACATTGTTGTGAGCTATAAACTCGCTCAAAAGACCTCCATTTCACTACTAGAAATTGCAAAGTAGTGATATGTACTACAAAGCAATTAGTGATTATTACAAGTATTAGGTGATTCTCACTATACCCAAGAATAAGGCTATCATCAAATTGAACTATATAGAGAACAAATTATTACATTTTCAAAATTTACTACATTACAATAATCACTCCATTTCAATATTAAATAATAAATGAGAAAGAAAATACAAAATATCTGAGAGTTTTGACATAATAGAAATCGTGTCAACATAATGAAACAATCAATCACCACAAAATCATTTCTTGATCAAATTTTACAATCAAAACTTTCTTTGACTCTTACTCTTACTCTTACTCTCACAATAGTCACTTAAATTCCGATAAGAACACTTAGTGTAGGTCACAAGGTGTATAGAAACTCTTGTTATTGTTTGATTCTTTAACTCTTACTATCACAATAGTCACTTAGATTCCGATGAGAATACTTAGTGTAGGTCACAAGGTGTATAGAAACTATTGTGATTGTCTGATTCTTTGACTCTTACTATCACAATAGTTATATGCAGTTATGTGACAAAACTCATACATAGTATATCGAATGTATATGAACTATTATGAATGTCTGATTCTTTGACTCTTACATTCTTAATAGTTACATAGATTCACTTCAAGATTATAATTACAATTTCTATTTAATTATAAATCTACTTATTTAAGTATGCATATGTCTATCATTTGTGTACACATAATATTGATTTATTTATCCATACACTTACTGATAGTCTATTTTTTATTTTTGCATAGATGGCACATAAAATAAACAAGCAGGAGTGAAAATTTTTAGAAGAATTTGTGTGCTCCTACATGTATGGAATGAGAGAAGATGAAATCACTATAGCCATGGACACATCTAGTTACAAAGATTTCATTGCGCAATTATCCAGAAAAACATTTATTAATATTGAAGATAAATTTGGTAGTGTATCCGGTGGAGCATAGGTATTAGATGAGCAGATGTCAAAAGAGCTTACACGTATCTTTGGACAAATAATCAAAGTAGTACAGTCATTGGCGATGGATATCACCAGTATGCCCGGATTCATCGATTAAATTAAATTTATCAATTTACATTATCAGACTATGAAGAGAGGAAAGCGATTGAAATCGAACACGATTGAACACCTTGTGAGAGCACAGGTAGATCCAAATACAAGAGATGCATATGTGAATATGGGAGATCAAACATCGAACAATCTTTGTTGCTTATATCAGATTATGTGATTTTGGTAGAGCGACATATTTACCAACCAAAAAATGTTTTTCGAAGCTACCTAATTTAGAAATATCAACTAGAAATGAGTGGATTCGAAAGTACCGATGGATTGCACCCAAATGCATATCCACTAGTCCTCCACCTTTTCATAAGAGTCAGGAGATATTTATAGTTTTGATGCTCTTGTTACAACTCTTGAAATATATATATTTCAATAGTTATCCCATTGATAAGAATGGGATTTACAAGTTCAAATATGCTTTAGAATCAGCTTCTGACAAAGATGTATCAAAAAGAGTAGACACACATAAACTGCTTAGAGTGTTCTCGCATGTAACTCGATATGGTTTAAAGATATCCATGACAAATGGATTATGACCATATTAAAAACGATATGTATTCATTTGAACTATCTAGATTAAACGATATAGATTCATTTGCATTAAGTGGAGTAAATGTTGTGGTGTCATTGAGTTAAGTGAATGAAATGAAGTGTAATCATTTGTAATATGTGAATTAAATGATGTGGATTTATTTGAATTATTTGGAGTAAATGAAGTGGTATCATTTGAGTTATGTGGATTAAATGTTGTGGATTCATTTAAGATATATGAATTAAATATTGTGGATTCATTTGAATTATATGAAGTAAATGAAGTGGTATCATTTGAGTTAAATGGATGAAATGAAGTGTTATCATTTGTATTAAGTGGAGTAAATGTTGTGGTATCATTTGAGTTAAGTGGATGAAATAAAGTGTAGTCATTTATAATATATGGATTAAATAATGTGGATTTATTTGAATTATGTGTAAATGAAGTGCTATCATTTGAGTTATGTGGATTAAATGTTGTGGATTCATTTAACATATGTGAATTAAATATTATGGATTCATTTGAATTATGTGGATTAAATGAAGTGTTTACATTTGAGTTAAGTGGATGAAATGAAGTGTAATCATTTGTATTAAGTGGAGTAATTGTTGTGGTATCATTTGAGTTAAGTGGATGAAATAAAGTGTAATCATTTATAATATATGGATTAAATAATGTGGATTTATTTGAATTATGTGGAGTAAATGAAGTGCTATCATTTGAATTATGTGGATTAAATGTTGTGGATTCATTTAACATATGTGAATTAAATATTGTGGATTCGTTTGAATTATATGGATTCATTTAACATATGTGAATTAAATTTGTGGATTCATTTGAATTATGTGGATTAAATGAAGTGTTTAGAAGAAAAGCCGAACTTTTCTCTTTCAGAGAAGTATCAATAGCTTCTAAAAACATGTTTCCTTTTGGACATATAACCATGACATTAATCAATGGTTTCTTTTGACAACTTATCCATCCATCCAATGCTATTGTGCATCCATACATGGGTACATAATTAAGTATTGTTTGCTTTCAAATAGCTTCAGCACTTTTTTTCACTTTATCTACATACTCTATTTGCATTTTGTTATAATTTGGCATGGTGAAACCTTTTCGTGCAATTGACATCAAAGAATATTTGAAAATGGGATTACGAATAACATTGAAAGGAATCCCACATGCTAATAATGCTTGAGTCCATTTAAGATGAAGCTCGAGACAATCTTGCTTTTGAAAAGCTACATGTATAGTATTTTGTGATTTATTATGGACAAAGCATGATGACAAAGTATTAGCTCCACCATTTTTACTACATTCACCAACTCCAATCTTTTTTGATGTAGTTGGAAAAAATAGAGTACATGCATCTTGGTTATTCTAAAAAACAGTTTGAGAGACTTGAGTAGAAATATCCTGATGATCCTCTACTGTCATCGATGCATCTACTCGTTCTTGCTCTACACTTGGCCTACTTCGAAAGTGCTGTGAACTACTCATGCTTTTGAATTTTTTTGATGTGATACCTTGAGATTTACATTTATTTGCAAAACTTGCAAAATGTACCCATATATCACTATCTGGATTAGAGCATCCTGCCACATTATTACCTGTACTAAAAAGATGCTCTTTTATTCAAGTTGCATTTCCTACATAACAATGCACATAACATTTGCATTGTATTGTGGATATTGTTTTACCCTCTTGATGAACAATCACATATGACCATTCTTTTCCCTTTCCCATAGTGCTTGCAAATTGCTTTATGAAGACTATACCTACAAAAAAAACAATATAAATCAATATCAAATAAGATGTTTCGATCAACGTTGAGTCTAACAATTATGATATACTTTAATTCTCAATCATACATCCATATACAATTACACATACTATTGTGAAGTAAAAATCATTATTAAGTTAAACAATATATTTTATTTCTCAATCATACACACATATACGTTTACACATACATATACTTACACATACTATTGTGAAATACGAATCAATATTGAGTCAAACAATCACAATATATTTTAAATTCCTGATCATATGCACACACACTTACACATATTATTTATGAAGTAAGAATCAATATTGAGTCAGACAATCACACTAGATTTTTCATTCACAATTATACATTCATATCCATACACATACGCATACACATACATACATATACTATTATGAAGTAATTCTCAATGTTTTGTCTATTGTTTTTAAGTAACATATGATTGTGTTATATGAATCTAGCATCTTGCTAATCTATTTTTATATGTTAATGACCATAATGCATTGTTATGACAGTAATGTTAGTGGGTGACTATGCTTGATTGAAATATTATAAGTTGATCCACTCGATGGGCCAAGTGGTTGAATATCTTGCCTCTTGAGGTAGGTGCAAAGGTTCAAACCTCCCCATTTGCTGCTCAATATGTGATGGGCCTCAATCTAGAAAACAAATGCATGGTACTGTTTTCGTTCAGGAAGCTTTCTGCCTTTGGTGTGATTTTTGCTTTCAGGCATCTATACTACATCGACCCCTATTTTATGGGATACAAAGAGTCTCATGGGTACTAAGCCCACCTTCACTTGTACTTTAAAATTAATTCAAGCATTCAGGGAGAGTGGGGTTCATACAAACTTCCTCTTTCAAAAACTTACAATTTTTTATTGACATGCTTTATAGATAATTGGAATTGGTTGATCATATGTTGATTGGTTATAATTTCTAGAAAAACTATAAATCTTTCTAGATTTGCTAGTATGAAAATTTAAAGTGTTTATAATATGTTTACACATATGGTATGGATTAGGGTTACACATTGAATTGATTATAGAGTCAAATGAATTCCAAGCTTGCAAATGTGTTCGACATGTTTGATCAAACCTTGTTCTCAATATATTTTTGATAATATAGATTGATTTCTTTAGGTTTTGTATTCATATGCACCATAGTGGAGGTAGTGTGTTCCTTTTTAGAAAAGTATTTACATTTAATCCATGCGATATCATGATATTAAAAATAGAATTATTTCAACTCGAAAATGATATAGTTTAATTTGGTTATAGTAGTATTGTTTGAGTTTAAGATATCCTTATTTTTCATTGTATTGATCATGAGGTTCCACACCCACAAGTGATGAAATTTTATTATGAAAGAGTATCCCTCTTGATATGAGGAAGGTTTTTAGTTTTTCTCGCACCACATATATGGATTAAGTATAGATGTATATGGTCCTTAATTTTTAGTAAGCACCAATTGGAACCTTCACAAAAGAGTAGGATGTTCATTTAAGGAATTGAACATCTTATGTTATTTTAGTATAGTTACATCTCTGTGCTTTTTCATTTACATCCATGATTTTTTTAAAAAAGGAACAAAATTTTTCTCTTAGTCATTAGGGTTGCGGTTAATACATAAAGATAAATTTAATCTCAATAAGAAATGAGACTATTTATGTAATATGTTAGACGAGCATTCACATTAAATTGTGACTTGTTTCTTCAATTAATTAAGGTTCAAATGAAGGCTTTCCAAAAGGGCGTTATGAGGATTCGTGAGACCCTTTATGTAATATGTTAGAGGAGCAATCACATTAAATTATGGCTGATTTCTTCGCTTAATAATGCTTGATTAAGGTTCAATTGAAGGCTTTCCAAAAGGGTGTCATGAGGATTCGTGAGACCCTTCTCCATACGGTGTGGTGAGCATAGAGAAATTTCTTGGTCAACCATCTATGATTGTAGGGGAGACACAAGCGACCATGGGGCCTCTTCACTAATAGCCACTAGACATAGATGATGAACTTCTGATTATTGATCTTCTTGCATGGATCACTCTGTACTTCTCCACATCTATGACTTGCATTCTTCATGCCCAACCTATGCCTTCCTTAATCTTGACAACTTTTGGAATGTTCTTTGGACTAATTGCTCTTTGAGTGATTGAAAACTCCAACCATTGTTGTGCCATGTCAGAGAAAGAGAAAGAGAAAGAGAGAGATGAGAGAGAGATAGAGATAGAGAGTGTGTGTGTGAGAGAGTGTGTGAGAAAATAGAGTGGTATACTCTGGGTCATGCTCTTATGTGATGTGTGTGAACATACTAGGACCGTCGAGACACTTTTTTCCCTCTTTCGAAGGTTTTTTCCTAGCTTGTATATATGCCTATAGCCCTAACGAGTTATTTATCTTTGTACATTCTAGTGGTAATACATTTAGTATTGTGTGTTGTGCTCCAAGCTTCTTCTTCTTCCTTGTGCTATTCGTGTGCTTCCGCAGACGTGTGTGACTGCCAGATTTGCATGCTTTTTTTGACTCTAATTGGGCTGGTTGTTATGACACTCGTGTGTCCACTAATGGTTTCTGCTTCATGCTTGGTAGTTCATGCATATCTTGGTTGAGCAAGAAGCAGCCTATTATGACCACTTCTAGTTGTTGGATTTTTCTCAAAACTATGTGCAATTAGATAGGCATGTATCTTTTCATACCAAGCACGTGGTGCTTGTTTTAAACCATAGAATGTGTTCTTTAACCTGCATACCTGGTTTTCATGTCCTTTCTACACAAAGCCACAAGGCTGAAAAACATACACTTATTCATGCAAGTCACCATTTAGAAATGCTATTTTAATGTCCAACTGATGTACATTCGAACCATGATGAGCTGTAGGTGTACAAATACTACAAATAGTAGTCATTTGGCATGTAGGTGCAAAGGTTTCATCAAAATCAATGCCTCTTTCCTATGCATAACCCTTTGCAACAAGCCTAGCCTTATCCTTTTTAACTGTTCCATTCGGTTTACGCCTCAGCTTGTATACCCACTTAGTGCCAATGGCCTTCTTGCCAAGAGGCAATTCACATAAGGAACAGGTACTATTTTTCATTATAGCATCATATTCAGATTGCATTGCAACCATCCAATGTTTAGAATTTTGTGCTTCATCAAACAAAACAGGTTCAGTCTAGGCAGCCATAGCATAGCAATCTGATGCAAAAGAGGCACTATGAGAGCCTGAACAAGTACGATATGACAAAGGTGCATCTAATTTGCTATCATGCCAAGTCTGCACCAGCCATTTTGGCATAGTTTTTGCCTCCTCAATATCAACTCTCTCATCAACAAGTGCATCTTGTAAATCTGCATCAGAAATGGAATGACATGCATCATCACCTAAAACCTGCAAAAGGCTAAGAAGTTGCCTCATTAGGACCAGCACTAGAGTGTCCACCAATAAAAAGAGGCAGCAAAGTATCATACATGTCTTTGGAGCTAACATATGTCTCCTTCGTACATGAAAGTAAAGGCTGAATAGCATCTTCCACAAATACTACATCACGACTAACCAAAATGCATTTATTCTATGGATGATACAGACGGTAGCCTTTGCTTTTAGAATTGTACCCAACAAAAATACATTTTATTGCTTTATCATCCAATTTCCTATGATGTTGTTCAGGAACTAATGCATATGCCAGACAACCAAAAACACTTAGATGAGCAATAGATGGCTTGCGACCATGCCAAAACTCATATGGAGTGATAGACTGCAGTGCTTTACTGGGACACTTGTTAAGTACATATGCTGCACACATGATAGCCTCAAATCAGAAACTATGTGGTAAAGCCTGACTCTTGACCATACACCTTGCATCTCCATGAGTGACCTATTCTTCTGTTCAACAACTCCATTCTGTTGAGGTGTATATGGCACTATACATTGATGTTTTATCCCATGTTCAACTAGAAATGCATTAAAGTCAAAAGACATAAATTCCTCCCCTCGATCAAAATGAAGGGCGCCCATTGTAAATGCTTTCAAATTTTCAGCCAAAATAAAAAATTGTTTTAAGCTCATGAATACTTTGAACTTTGCTTCTACTGGGAAAGATGGATGGACACTCCAAGAAATGAGTTGGTACTGCTAATCCCTGATTTGTACCAGCCCTCTTTCACTTCAGAGTTGAGTTGTAGGCCCTTTTAGCTTTCCAATGACACTAAAAAAGTGCCTATGTACTTTGGAGATGATCCTTGTAATGATTGATTCAAAACAGATAACTTCAACTATCACAAATCATCAAAAACCTTCTATTTTGGTTCACACACCTGCTGCTTGTTAAGCTCAGTGCTCCCAACACAATAGGAATTAGAAAAATTCCTTCTTGAGATATCTAATTAGCTCAAAGAGCTAATGATTCCAAGTGGAATCACTTAAAATGATTGACTATACACAGAGCAATCAATTTAGCAAGTGAAGCATTACCCCCTATTTTTTAGGACCTCTGCAGAGAATGACCAGTGACCACTTCGAGGCGCTTTTCTCCCAATACATTGAATGGAATGTCTTTCAAAATTTGTCAGCATGTAAAAGACTTAGATTTGATTCCAATGAGCCATAGAACATTGAAAATGGTGGAGTAATGACTGAAATATGAGCAAGACAAGAAAACTGTTCTGAGTGACTTATGACAGAGAGACTAACATATTACTTAATGATGTATATGTATTATGAAACATGAATTTACAACATCTGCTGCAAAGGAATAATGCCAAATGATTGTGAGGTGAGTGAGAAATGAAGTGTGCTCCTCAACCTCTACTAATGATCAACTGAATGGCTCTCTAAGGGAGTGTTATGGCCGCAAGATTTCAAACGGTTTTTATAGATGTTAACTTCAAATTTGAATTTGAATTCAAATTTGGCTCTCTCTAGAAAAGTGATCCCCTAATCTAGCAGATATTCTCTCCAAATCAAGTCTGCTTTTCATTCTATCTAACTCCACGAGTTTAGTGGATTTACAAGAATCTTCCAAGTCAATTGACTTTTACAAATGGTTAAAGATAAAAATCCATAGGAAATGGTCCTAACGGGTCTTCAATTATTTGCATATAAAGTCTTCCATGCCTAGCCAATTGTGTAGGCTTGGCACTTGCACCAACAACTCCCCCTCAAGCCAAACATCTTGGCTTGGTCTTCTTCATCAATCCTCTTGAATGTCCTACAATCCAATCATAGCTTTAAACCTACAAAGTTTAGTACCATCAAGTGCTTTGGTCAATAAGTCTGCACATTGCATATTAGTTGATACATATCCCAACTGAATTTCCTTGCTCAATAGCTTCTCTCTCACATAATGATAGTGGACCTCTATATGCTTGATCCTAGCCTGATAGATAGGATTTGCTGCAAGATGTAAAGAACTTCTATTGTCTCCAAAAATCATTGGACAGTTAGGATGTAATCCCAAGTCTGCATATAGCAATCTAATTCATATGGCCTCTTGAGTAGCATTGGCCAATCCTCTATATTTTGCCTCTGTTGAAGATAAAGCAACAATAGGTTGCTTCTTGGAAGACCATGAAATAGGCTTGTCACCTGCAAAAGAGAGATAACCTGAGGTACTCCTCCTATCATCTTTGCAACCTGCCCAATGTGCATCTGAGTATATCTTGATGTCCAAATCTGAAGTATAAGGACTATATAAACCTTGATTTTGAGTGCCCTTAAGTTACTTCAAAATCCTCTTGGCAACTTCCAAGTGAGGTGCTCTACGTTTATGCATAAATTGGCTTAAGACACTTACTGCATAAGCAATATCAATCCTTGTCAATGTAGCATAGTTTAGGCTTCCAACTATGCTTAGGTATCCTGCAACATTCTCAAGCACATCACCTTCATGAGCACTTAATTTCTGGTTTACCTCCATAGGAGTACTAGCTACCTTGGCATCCTGCAGGTGAAACATCTTCAACATATCCTACACATACTTTCTTTGAGTAATATAGATTCCAGAATTAGTATAGACTAACTCAAGTCCAATGAAATACTTTAGTGACCCTAGATCATTGATTTTGAACTCCTGCATCATTTGATTCTTGATCTGGTTGGTGCCATTAGCATCATTACCTGTAAGTATGATATCATCAACATACACACATAGGTATATCACCTCTAAATTACTTCTCTTGAAAAACAGAGAAGTATCTGCCTTGCTCATGATGAATCCTTAATCTTGAAGGTATGTAGTCAACATATGGTTCCATGCCCTAGGTGCCTGCTTCAATCCATAAAGAGCTTTGTTCAGTTTATACGCATAATTCACCTTGTAATTTGGGTCCTTATAACCAAGAGGTTGAGACATGTACAACTCCTCTGAAATCCAGCCATTAAGAAAAGCATTTTTTACATCCAATTGGTTCATATTCCAATTCCTTGATGCAACCACAATTACCTATACCGTGATGGTTGGCATTTTGACCACAGGTGAGAAAGTTTCTTCATAATCAACTCCTTGGGTTTGTGCAAAACCCTTAGCCATAAGTCTAGCTTTGTACCTACTTATTGATCCATCTGAATTTCTCTTGATTTTATAGATCCATCTAGAACCAATTACCTTCATAGACTCCTTCTTTGGCACTAGCTCCCAAGTACCATTCTCGTTGAGTGCTTCAATTGCTTCATCCATAGTTCTTACATTTTGCCTTGGTCTTTGCCTCTTCATATGATGATGGCTCTTCAAGTGATAAGTCTTTAGCAAGATAAATAGATTGCTTAGTAACTAAAGAAGTGTCATACCCATATCTGATTGGCTTCTTGCTCTCCCTTTGTGATCTTCTGATTGCTTGGTTGGATGATTCAGGTATGTCCTCCAACTTCTTCATTTTGCTTTGCCCTTTGATTTCCATGCCTTGAATTCTTCTAGGTTGATGATGTCCTCATCATCTGATTTGATGTCTTCAATCTGGTTTGGTTCCTCCTTGGTGAGACTTGGAAACTCCTCTTCCAAGTCATAAGGCAACTTTACTTTCCTGCATTCACTTTCAAACCAAGAATCATTCTCATCAAAGACAACATCTCTACTGACCATGAATCCCTTGTTGGATGGATTATAAAACTTGTATCCTTGCTGATTCAAATCATACCCTATGAAGATGCACTTCTCTGCCTTAGGGTCTAGCTTACCTCTGATTTGAGATGGGATATGCACATAAGCAACACATCCAAAGATCCTACAATGATCAAGTGAAGGTCTTCTACCATCCCATGCTTCATATGGGTCATCCCATCAAGATATTTTGATGGCAACCTGTTTACAAGATAAGAGGCAGTAGATACACTCTGTGCCCACAAATAATTAGGTAATTTTTTCTCATTTAGCATTGACCTAGCTGTTTCAACAATTAATCTATTTCTCCTCTCTGCCACCCCATTTTGCTCAGGGGTATACCTTGTTGTGATTTCCCTTTTGATTCCTCTATCCTGCAAGAATGCATCAAACTCATTTGAGGAGTACTCACCTCCTCCATTTGACCTTAGTCTTTTTAGGATTCTTCCTGTTTGGTTTTCCACAAGTGCAAGATACTTCTTAAAGCAACTGAGTACTTCATCTTTGTGCTTCATAAAATATAAGATATTCCATCTACTGAAATCATCAATGAAAGATGCATAATACCTTGATCCAGAAATTGAGGGATCCTTACTTGGTCCCCATACATCTGTATGGACAAGCTCCAAGTAGTCCTTATGCATGTAGCCTTTCCTTGAGAAGGGTAACCTGTGAGATTTTCCAAACTGACAAGCACTACATTTATAGATCATGTGTTGCTTGGATACATTAGGTATCCCAAGCACACATTGATCTCTACATATTTGCTTTAAGGTTCTCTCACCAATATGCCCTAATCTCTGTTGATATATTTAAGTAGTGATGTGTGTGAACACATTAGGACCATCGGGGCACTTTTTTCCCTCTTTAGGAGGTTTTTTTTCCCCAGCTTGTATATACGCCTATTGTCCTAATAGACTACTTATCTTTGTACATTCTCTAGTAATACATTCAGTATTGTGTGTTGTGCTCCAAGCTTCTTCTCCTTCCTTGTGTTGTTCGCGTGCTTCCGCAGACGTCTATCTCCAACAATTGGTATCAAAGCAGGTCGTCACTTCATCTAGGGCGCTGTGGATAATCCTCTGGTTGTAGTCTTAGAATTGCACGAATTTTGGTGAGCATACTCAACGTGTTTTCGAGATCAAAACATCTTTGCTGTGTGGTGTCGAAATCGCGATCTGAGCTCGTTTTGGCCTCCGAATGCACTATCGCAGGGCTTGTGCAGGCTATTTCATCTTTTTGTGCCAAAGGTATATACTAGTTTTTGTTCGCCAGTATAAGCGTCTCGAAGTCTGCTACAGGTCTAGCAGAATTTGTTTGGGCAATTCTGTTCAACTTTTTGAGATACAGTCAATTTTCTGCATCAAGGTATTTTAGTCACCGGCCATGGCTGAAAGCAGTGATCTATTCCGTATGTTGGTTGTTGAGGATAAGTTGGATGGTACCAACTACCCGTTATGGGCTTATATGATGTGACATGTATTGGCTGCAAAAGGACTATGGAACATTGTGTAGGGTGTTGAAAAATGTCCTATCACACCTGCAACTGTTACAACTACAAGTACAGAAGCTGAGGTAGAAGATGTCGAAGATGATGATATTCTGCATATTCCTGTTTGTGCTGCGGTTTCTGCTGCACCTACTGTAGAGAAAATTTGTTGGGATGGCAGAGATGCCCAGGCACATGCATTGATAGCTTTGTCTATCAAACATGCCATTATTCCTCACATTCGCTCTTGTAGAACAACTAAGGGTGCTTGGGATACACTTACCACATTGTACCAAGCTAGGAATGAGGCCCGTGTTGCTTATCTTCGAAAAAAGTTAGAGAGTGAGCACATGAATGAAGGTGATTCTATGGACAGTTTTCTAACAAAGATCAAAGACTTGAAGGAATAGTTGATTTCTGCTGATGAGGTTATACCAGAGAGCTCACTTGTGCAGAGCGTTCTGAATGGTCTTCCTAATTCATATTAGAGTTTTGCTTCTACTCTTCAGTTAATGCTGAAAGGCAATCCAAATGCCTTGTCATTTGAGGAGTTAGTCTCTGTTCTGTTGCAGGAAGATCAGTCCACGTAGAACAGGTCTATTTTGCATGTTGCAGATCAAGCTTTCTTGGCTAGTCAGAAGGGCAAAGGAAAATGGAGCTCTTCAACTAGTAAGCACAAATCTGCAAATGCTACACATTTGAAGAAGGAAGATAAAAATGAGAAGAAATCAAAAAAGCAGATATTGTTTTGCAAGTACTGTAAAGAAAATGATCATATCATAAAGAACTGTCCAAAACTCGCTACTAAAGAGGCAAAGAAGAAAGAGGCTGGAATGGTTGTTGTAGAGGCCTCTACACCAAAAACAGAGTCTGCTAATCTTGTGCAGGAAGAAGGGGGGGGGGATATATGTCTTCTGATTTTAATGCATTTCTGGCTGAACGTGGGATAAAACACCAGTGTACAGTGCTGTATACACCTCAACAGAATGGAGTTGCTGACGAAAGAACATGTCACTCATGGAGATGGCAAGGTGTATGATCAAGAGTCAGGCTTTACCACATAGTTTCTAGCTTGAGGCTGTCACGTGTGCAGCATATGTACTTAATAGGTGTCCCACTAAAGCGCTACAGTGTATCACTCCATATGAGGCTTGGCATGACTGCAAGCCATATGTTGCTCATCTACGTGTTTTTGGTTGTTTGGCATATGCATTAGTGCATGAACAACATCACAGAAAATTGGATGATAAAGCAATAAAACGTATTTTTGTTGGGTACAGTTCCGAAAGTAAAGGCTATCGTTTGTATCATCCATAGACTAAACACATTCTGGTTAGCCATGATGTTGTTTTTGTGGAAGATGCTATTCAGCCATTGCTTTCATGTACTAAGGAGACATCTGTTACCTCCAAAGACATGTATGATACTTTGCTCCCTCTTTTTAGAGGTGGACAATCTAGTGTTGGTCCGAATGAGGCAACTTCTCAACCTTTGCAGGTTTCATGTGATGCAGACTTCGCGTGACAGTAAATTAGATGCACCTCTGTCATATCATACTCGTTCAGGCTCTCATACTGCCTCTTTTGCATCAAATTGCTATGCTATGGCTACATCTAGTCTCTGTGATGAGAATGAGCCTGTTTCGTTTGATGAAGCACAAAATTCAGAAAATTGGATGGCTGCTATGCAATCTGAATATGATGCTATAATGAAGAATGGTACTTGATCTTTATGTGACTTGCCTCCTGGCAAGAAGGCCATTGAGATTAACTGGGTATACAAGCTGAAGCATAAGCCTGATGGTACAGTTGACAGGTATAAGGCTAGACTTGTTGCAAAGGGTTATGTGCAGGAAAGAGGCATTGATTTTGATGAGACCTTTGCACTACTTGCCGAATGACTACAATTCGTAGCATCTGTGCACTTGCATCTCATCATGGTTGGAATGTACATCAGTTGGACATTAAAACAACATTTCTGAATGGTGACTTGCATGAATAAGTGTATGTTTTTTAGCCTCGTGGCTTTGTGCGAAAAGGGCATGAAAACCAGGTGTGTAGGTTAAAGAAGGCATTATATGGTTTAAAGCAAGCACCACGTGCCTGGTATGAGAAGATACATGCCTATCTGATTGCACATGGTTTTGAGAACAGTCCAACTGAAAGCACCTTATATGTTAAGCGTGCTAATGATGTGCTTCTGATTATTGTTGTCTATGTTGATGACATGCTCCTCACTAGTCCTATTGAGAAGCATATTGCTGATTTTAAGGCTGATTTGCATGCCTCATTTGAGATGTCTGATTTGGGGCATTGGCATCACTATTTGGGCATTCAGTTTATGCAAGTTGATGGTGGAATGGCTTTGTGTCAAAAGAAATATATTGACACATTATTACAGCATTTTGGCTTTGAAGACTATAAGCCTATTCCCACCCCTATGGAGACAGGTTTACGATTGAGTATTCATGATGCTGGAGATGCATTTGATGCTGTTCTTTATCAGCAAGCTGTTGGATGCTTGATTTACTTATGCATTACTCAGCCATATATTCAGTTTGCTATCTCACAGATGAGCAGGTTTATGCATTGCCCAAGAGTCAAGCATTGGTAGGCGGTTAAGCGCATCTTTCACTACTTGAGTGGTAATCGGCTACTTGGGTTGTTTTATCCCAAGGGGGGATCACTACCACCAGATTTTCATGCGTCTTCTGACTCTGATTGGGCTGGTTGTTGTGACACTCATATGTCCACTAGTGGCTTTTGCTTCATGCTTGGTAGATCATGTATATCTTGGTTGAGCAAGAAGGAGCCTACTGTGGCCACTTCTAGTTGTGAGGCTGAGTATAAGGCAACTTTCACAGCGAATGTTGAGTGTGTGTGGCTCAGATGCCTTATGGCTAATTTGGGTGTTGGTCAGTCTTCTGCCACCACCATCTTCACTGACAGTCAGAGCGCATTGACAATTGCGAGGAACCTTGTGTTCCATGCTCGCACTATGCACATTGAGGTGCATTATCTCTATGTCAAGGAGAGGTTCTCTACTAGGGAGATCAGCTTGGCATATGTGCCCATGCAGGAGAACATTGCAGACCTTTTCACGAAGGCTCTGCCTAGGGAGAAGTTTGAAGCTTTCCGTAGAGCTTTGGGCTTACTTCCTTTTGTGGAGTGATTTCCACATAGCTCGGCACTTCCTTATACATGAGTGCCAGCTCCTTGTTCACCGCATCACTCCCAAGGGGGATTTGTTGATATATTTAGGTAGTGATGTGTGTGAATACACTAAGACCGTCGGGGCACTTTTTTCCCTCTTTAGGAGGTTTTTTTCCCCCGGCTTGTACAAACGCATATTGCCCTAATGGGCTACTTATCTTTGTACATTCTTTAGTAATACATTCAGTATTGTGAGTTGTGCTCCAAGCTTCTTCTCCTTCCTTGTGTTGTTCGCTTGCTTCCGTAGACGTCTATCTCCAACAATCTCTTATGCCAAATCTCAAGCTCTGACAATGTTTGATCTTTGTAGTTATAAAGTGCAATATTCTTCATATCTTCAAGTTCAAATGTAAATAAGCTACCTATCTTTTCTCTTTTGGCAATTCTCTTGAATCCATGTTGGGGATCCTCCAGAAATGCTCCATATTTGTTGAACCTAACTTGCAAACCCTTTTCCACAATCTTCCCAACACTCATCAAATTCTTGGTGATTGTAGGTACATATAGAACCCTGCTCAATAGATTTCTACTTCCATGAAAGGTTTTAACATTTCCTACCTTGACCATTGAATGCTTGGTGTCATTGCCTGTTTGTACTTGATGCTTTCCCTTAGGTTCCTCAAGGTCAAAGAGAAGAGCTACATTGCGCGCCACATGTTTGAGCATCCTGAGTCAATGTAGAAGAGATGGTCATCATTCATAGCTTGCTTTGAAGTCATATTCATAATCAAAAGGGAATACTCTTGTTCCTCTGTATAATTCTTGTAATCTTTCCTTGATTTGTAGCCTCCTTGGTAGTTGTTATTGTAATTATTGTTGTAGTTGTTATTGTAGCCTTGATGATGGTTGAATCTTCCTCTTGATTGTGTGTAGCCACCTCTTTGGAAACCTCTACCTCTCTGGTTCTTGAAGTTCCTGTAACGCTCATCTGCAGTGTGATTTTATTAACCACAAATATTACATGGGGAAGAGTTGAAGGGCCTCCCCCTACCTTGCTTACCTCCTCTGCCTCTACCTCTTGAGTTTCTACCTCTCCCTGCACAATTAGCTTGAGAGGTTGTACCTTCATTCTCAATCTTTTTGCTTTTCCCTTTCTCTTTAGACTTGCCTTTATCTGTATATAGAGCAGAAGAGTTATTACCTCTTGATGAATCTCTGTTTTTGTTGAGCTTGGCTTCACGGGTAAAGAGTTGCCCCATGAGTGTGGTAAGATATGGAATCTGCATGTCCATGTACAAGTTCATAGCAGTTGTGAAGCTCTCCCATTTGTCATCTGCCTTAATACCATTGATTACTTGTCTCACAATGTGCTCCTCTTCAATATCCTCTCCTATGCTTGCTAATTGGTCAGCCACATCCTTGACTTTGGTCACATACTCTGAGATGCCTTGCTTGGGTTGCTTCCTTTGAGTGGTAAACTCAATCCACAATTGGTTCTCCCTAGCCCTTGTGTTGGAAGAAAAATATGATGACAATGTCTCCCAAGTCTCTCGGGATGTCTTACAGTTCCTAATATGTGGAAGAAGAAAGTCAGAGATAGAGTTAAGTAAGATTGACCTTGCTAATGCATCTTTGGCACACCATGAATTGAGTCTTTCATGCTCCTCTCTTGTAGGTTGTCCTTTGCTTCTGAAGATGGGCATCTCCTCATCTACTGAGATGTATCCATAGAGAATCCTTCCTTGCAAGTATGTCTTCATCCTCAAGGAACATGCTTGGTAGTTGTTCCTATCCAATTTATCAATGAAAGAAAGAAAAATATCTCCCATTTTACCTTAACTTTGTTATGATACCACTGTTGGGAAAGATGGATGGACACTCCAAGAAATGAGTTGGTATTGCTAATCCCTGCTTTGTACCAGCCATCGTTCACTTCAAAGTTGCATTGTAGGCCCTTTTAGCTTTCCAATGACACTAAAAAAGTGCCTATGTACTTTGGAGATGATCCTTGTAATGATTGATTCAAAATAGATAACTTCAACATTCACAAATCATCAAAAACCTTCTATTTTGGTTCACACACCTGTTGCTTGTTAAGCTTCGTGCTCCCAACACAATATGAATTAGAAAAATTCCTTCTAGAGATATCTAATTGGCTCAAAGAGCTAATGATTCCAAGTGGAATCACTTAAAATGATTGACTATACACAGAGCAATCAATTTAGAAAGTGAAGCATTACCCCCCATTTTTTAGGACCTCTATAGAGAATGACCAATGACCAATTCGAGGCATTTTTCTCTAATCCACTAAATGGAATGCCTTCAAAATTTGTCAGCATGAACATTGAAAAGGGTCGAGTAATGACTGAAATATGAGCAAGACAAGAACATTGTTCTAAGTGACTTATGACAGAGAGACTAACATATTACTTAATGATGTATATGTATTATGAAACATGAATTTACAACATGATTGGCAAAGGAATAATGCCAAATGATTGTGAGGTTAGTGAGCAATGAAGTGTGCTCCTCAACCTCTACTAATGATAAACTGGATGACTCTCTAAGGAGTGTTATGGCCTCGAGATTTCAAATTGTTTGTATAGATGTTAACTTCAAATTCGGCTCTCTCTAGAAAAGTGATCCCCTAATCTAGGAGATATTCTCTCCAAATGAAGTCGTAGCTTTTCATTCTATCTAACTCCAGGACTTTAGTGGATTTACAAGAATCTTCCAAGTCTATCGACTTTTACAAGTGGTTAAAGATAAAAATCCATAGGCAATGGTCCTGATGGGTCTTCAATTATTTGCATATAAAGTCTTCTCATAGCCAAGTGTGTAGGCTTGGCACATGCACCAACAACTTTCAATGGATATACAGATGCATGCCTGGAAAAATCATCAATGAAAGTCATGAAGTAAAGGTAGTTTCCAAAACAAGGTGTTTGCATAGGACCATAGACATCACTATGTACAAGCTGCAATTTCTAAGTAGCGTGAACTGAACCACCTTTTGGTAAGGAGGAACGCTGCATTTTGCCCAAAATATAGCGTTCACATGCATGTTTTTTGGGTGCCTCAAGTTTGGGCAAAGAGGACACCATTGCAGGTTTCAATGAGTGTAGCAAACTAGCAAAATTCAAATGACCAAAGTGTGCATGCGAAAGCTTTGCATCTGGCATAGCCTGAGAATCATGTACTACACATGTTGAATCATTCATAGATTTTTCATAGTCTATGAGCTTATATAACCTATGAAATAAAATGCTAGAAGCAATAATCACGTCGCCATTTTGATAGATCATGAACTCTACATCTGTCATCAACAAATTTCACAACCAAGCCAATCTTGGCTAATGCAGAAACTGATAATAGATTTTTCTTGATCCCTGGCACAAATAAAGCAACCGACAAAGTGAAAGAACTACCATCAGAAATAGTCACAATGATCTTACCAACTCCCATGATAGGATAAGAGGAGTTGTTGGCACATGTGACAATATTCCCTGTGGGGGCAGGCTGGAGTGAAGTGAAGAAACTGCACTATGAGGTAATATGTTTGGTTGCTCCACTATCAAAGTACCAAACATCTAAGTCTACTACAGACATAAACTATTCAGGAGAAGATGGGTCAAAACTACAAACAGTAGTAAACACCCATTCTTCATTTTGCACAAGATTAGCAAACTCTATTTTTGGTGGAGGCCTCTGCAACAACGATTCTAACCTCTTTTTTCTTTGCCTTTTTTGCAGCCAGTTTTGGATAGTTCTTTATGACATGATCATTTCCTTTATAGTAATTACAAAAGAATTTTTGCTTTTTGGATTTCTTTTCATCTTTGTCTTCCTTCTTCAAATGTGGAACATTTGCAGATTTTTGCTTACTAGTAGATGAGCTCCATTTACATTTGCCTTTCTGACTAGCCAAGAAGTCTTGATCTGCAACATGCATAATGGACCTGTTCTACCTAGAATGATCTTTTTGTAATAGAACAGAGACTAACTCCTAAAATGATAAGGCATTTGTATTGCCTTTCATCATCAAACAAAGACTAGAAGCAAAACTCTTATATGAATTAGGAAGACCATTCAGAACGGTCTACACAAGTGAGCTATCTGGTATAACTTCATCAACAGAAATCAATTGTTCCTTCAAATATTTGATCTTTTTTAAAAAACTATCCATAGAATCACCTTCATTCATATGCTCACTCTCGAACTATTTTTGGAGGTAAGCAACACGAGCCTCATTCCTAGCCTGGTACAATGTGGTAAGTGTATCCTAAACATCCTTAGCTGTTTTGCAAGAGAGAATGTGAGAAATAATAGCACATTTGACAGATAAGGCTATCAATACATGTGCCTAAGCATCTCTACCATCCAAATGAATTTGCTATACAGTAGGTGCAACAAAAACCGTAACACAAACAAGATCTGAAGAATATCAGCATCTTTAATGCCATCTGCATAAGCTTCAATACTTGTATTTGTAGGTGTAATAGGATGTTTTTCCACACCTTACACAATGTTCCATAGTCCTTTTTCAAACAATACATGTCGCATCATATAAGCCCACAATGGGTATTTGGTAGCGTCCAACTTATCCTCAACAACCAACATATGGAATACATCACTGCTTTCAACCATGGCAAGTGACTAAAATACCCTGGTGTAGAAAAATGAATGAATCTGAAAAAGTTGAACAAAACAACCCTGAAGAGTTCTGCTAAACCTCTAGCAGAGTTTGAGATGCTTATACTGGTGAGCTGAAACTTGTATTTTTCTTTGGCACAAAAAGATGAAATAGCCTATGCAAGCACTACGATAGTGTGTTTGGTGGCCAAAACGAGCTCAGATCGTGATTTCAACACCACAAAGCAAAGTTGTTTTGATCTCCTAATCACCTTAAGTATGCTCAACAAATTTTGTGTGATTCTAAGAATGTGGCTAAAGGGGTGTCGAAGATGCCCTAGATGGAGTGGTGACCTACTCTGATATCAATTGTTGGAGTTAGACGTCTACGGAAGCACGCGAACAACACAAGGAAGAAGAAGAAGCTTTGAGAACAACACACAATACTGAATGTATTACCACTAGAATGTACAAAGATAAGTAACCCATTAGGGCTATAGGCATATATAAAACCCGGGGGAAAAAACCTCTTAAAGAGGGAAAAAAGTGCCCCGGCGGTCCTAGTGTGTTCACACACATCACTACCATAGATCAACAAGTGTGTGTGTGTGAGAGAGTGTGAGAGAAAACAGAGTGGTATACTCAGGGTCATGCTCTTATGTGATATGCACTTGACTAAGTTATTTATGATCAAGGAATGATGGGCTTCAGGGCTTCCAAACCCATGCACATTTTTAAGGTAAACAACTATGGGATAAAGTAATGTGTTGGAAAACAATGTCCCATGGTCAAAAGGTCAAGGGATCAATGTCCCATATGTGCTATAGTCCATTTTGCTTAAATTATCGCAGCATGTATAGATATAATTTGTAGTCCCTCTACAACTAAAGGTGCCAGGCCTCGTGGCTAAGTCGTTGACCTCCCAAAGATCCCACATGGGTTTGATACCTGTCGGTAGCACAACAACATTCGCGAAGAGAATATTTTGATGCTTTTGCTTTTACAACAGCGACGGATCCCGATTGATTTTGTTCGTAGCTTTCTACATAAGAGATTGTAGAGCTTTATTAATGTGCTTTTGGAGGGTAATCAAAGCTATAAAAGAAGAGCATTTGCTCATTGTTGATTCATCCTACACCTAGTTCAACACCAGGTTTGGTACCTCAATAGAGGTGGTGCTTCTTAGCACATGGGGCAGCCATGGTGCTATCTTGGAGCATGTTGAGGAGCGGCTATGGAGTTCTTCTTGAAGAAGAAGAGTGTGCTCACACTCTTGCTTATGGAGAGGACTTATCTATTAGAAGCTTGGTGGTATGGATCAGCCATTCACATGATGTATTTGAAGATTGTCTTCTACATGAAGATTTCGGGTTACTTCAAAGACATTGGATGGTGGTTAACATAAGATTTACATCTTATGTTAAGAATTTAGGTACATATTCTCTTTATGCACATAGGTACTACTTGGAGTTTATGGAGGCAGTGGCATCCATATCAGGAGGAGTCCTAGTCGGCATAGGTAAAAGAGAATCAGTACATGTATGCGTTATGCATATTTGGATGAGGTGTTCAAGAAGGTATGTTCATATGAGTTTGAGGATTTTAGGCAGCAAACTTGTTAGCATTCTTTGCTACTTTTGTAAGTATGTGATCTTTTCACACACGTGTCTAACTTAGGGTCTTCCATAGCCTAAGTTCAGATGAGGGTTTGTTGATTATCAGTTTTAGACTGATCCTTCCTCTTTCTGTCACTCATATTCACTCTTCTACAACCTATTAGGTCACACATCTCATATATATTCAGATTTCTGTTCCTACATCTAAATATTCTTGTTACATTTGTACATTCACTCATCCATCTATTTCTGTTCACATAGAGTGGTTGAGATTTTGACTCCCACATTGTAAATTCAAAATTTGTATATATGATAGTGTGAGTAAGCACTGGCTTACATAACACTTTACACATGTTGTATAATCTTTCTCTATCTTTGTCTCATCATTTGTATGATTAAATGTGGTATGTTCATGTTTTCTCAATATTGGAAGATTGTTGGATTCTATGTTGTAGATCCTGGACCTATGGAACTATGGACGTGTGATATTAGTTATGGGCCTACTAAATTTCCAACATTTGGTATCAGAGCTTTAGGGCTTTGGTATCAGAGCATCGAGGCTCTCAGATTCCTAGGTTCCTAGACTCATAGGTTTACAACATATGATTTAAGGGAATCTTCTAATATTTGACATTTGACATACACACTTAATCTAGATCAATAGAGATTTGAGAATTAGACAATTGAGTCACATGTTTATTTATCAGTGTGGAGTATGAAGTTGATGATCTGCTAGCAACCGAATACTTTTGAAAGAATATGAAAATACTTTACAGAAGTATTATTTGAAGACCAAGACTTGATGAAGAGAAGGCTACTTCAAATTCAAGGAAAAACAATGGTTTGGAGAAGATGAAAGACACCAGATCAACATCAAATCACAGGTATTAGTTTCTACTATCAGATTATCATTTGTAGGTCATATCTTAGAAGAGCAGTTATGAAGAGATTTGAAGGATTAAAGAAGTGCTTTTATACAAGAGCATTAGCTACATTAAAACAGGTATCTAGAGGTTGTTCTTGACAATTTTGATGATCTCTTTCATGGCAAGAAAACTTATCTAAGAAGAGAAATTTGGAAATGGGATGAGTTTTATTTTGAGCCAATCTTGTGTTGTAAGTTGGTTGGATATTCAGGTACAGAATTTGATCAAGGTACTCTAGAGAGGTAATTCAGCATTCAACCAAAAGTTTGGTGAATTCAGTTCTATCAGTCACATTTGAAGCAGAGTTTTGATTTGGAGATATGAGGAGATGGTAAAACATGATTCTATGTTCACTTCCATTTGTATACCATGTTTGTTTTGTCTCTTACTCTTAGCACTAGAGGAAGAGAAAAAGTTCATTTGAAGAAGTCAAGAGTGCTTGCTACTTCAAGATGAAGAAAGCAAAAGGTATGGAAGAGAAGTTTGAAGATGTTGACATTATCATCAAGTGAAAGAAAGACTCAGAAGAAGAAAGTCCAACATTTCCAAAGGGAAAATAAGACTTCCTTTTCTCTTATATTTTTCGTATACTTTTCCTATTTTTATCCTCTACATCCAAAGACAAGTCTACGAGAATATCTTGTATAAAGAAGAAGCAGTTTCTTGTTTTGCATTATATTTAGTCATGATTTAGTAGATTTGACAAAGAATTGCATTGAGAGAAAGAAAAGCAGCTGATTTTTGAAAACAACTTGTATGTTTTGACTCATATGTATGAGTTATATATAAGTTGAAGTTCTTGAGCAGGCAGCTTATATGTTCCCTCAAAGATTTCATGGAGTGTCAATTCAGAGCTACTTGGTATATGACAAGTTGGAAAGAAGTATTTTTCTTCTTTACCTAACTCTTGAGGTAAAAGAGTTTTTTGTAGCAGATGTTGGAGACTTGATTTGAGGTTTTGTGTTTGGAAAAGTTACCTCATATTCAATATTTTCAGAAAACTTCAGAAAATTCAGATGTTTGATGTACCAATCACTTGAAGAATCTACTTTCTATGTTTGTCTTGACTTTTGTATACATGCTTGTATTCAAAAAAAGGTGTTCCATCAGATCCTATCACTTGATTGAGAAGTGGAGTTAACCAAAAGAAATTCAAGCAGATACTATCACATTTCACCTGGGTAGAATATAAAGATATGAAGTATCAACCTGCAGCTTTTAGAGTTCTCAAGGTGAGAGTTTGTCCACTTATGTTTCAAGTAGGAGTTTCACATTCTTGGAAAGGATTTGGTTAAAGAAAAGTTTTACAACATTATGTGAGAAGCATGGACACTTATAGACATTTAGGTAATAAATCAAACATTCATTCATGAAGGTTTGAGCAGATTCTACACAAGTATTTTGTTGGAAAGATCATAGATCTTGTATGATCTTGGATGATCTTGAATGATCATCTTGAGTATTTATGAGTCAATTGTCTATCCTTTGTTTGTGAATATTCTTAACATTGGAAGAAGTAAGTCAAAGATTCAAATTCTATCACATTAGTGTTGCAAAGAAATAGAAGAAGATACTTGTTATGTTACAGAAGATTATGGATCCTAAAAATGCTTTCAGTAAGGTTTGTTATCATGTAATGGATCAGCTAACCTTATTCTATAATATGGGAAGCTGAGAAGTAACAGTGGAAGCTATTGGCAATTGCAGTGCTAATACAAAGGATTAAGAGATTTTTGTTTCAGATACAGGTATTTGATCACTAAAGGACAGATTTATTGAAAGAAGGAAGACATTTTCGATTTCATAAAGTCTGATATATTTGAAGAATTCTAGATACTAGTGTTAAATCATCTAGGGGGTGATGAAACATGAAGGCTTATTTTTTAGCCATATGTGAAAGAATGCAGAGTCATACCTATAAGAATTCCAGGTATTCCTATATCAGGTATTCCTATATTTCCTTTGTCAGTTTCACTTTATGTTCCAGCTTTGAAAGAAGAAGGAAGAAGGAGAATGTCTGGAGAGAGTTCATGTTAGGTGTTCTTGTTTAGGAGAAGATTCCAGAGTTCTATTGAAGAGAAATTTGATATTTCAGAAAGGTATATTTTAGAGGTGCGCACATATATGTATATACTAGGTTCTGAAGGAAAGAGGTATGAAGGACTAACAAGTATGAACAAAGATAAAGACATGATGACATCATAGATATGAAATTTTGGTGAGACTCATGACTTGAGTTGAGTTCAGTCAAAGATGAACTAGCTAGTGTTCATAATACACTAAGTTGTGAGTTGTCAGTCACAAGTTCCATGATTCAGTTTTTGATTTTGTTTAGAGTTTTGAAGGTCAATTTGGGAGTACAATTTTGAAGTTTATGTCAGATTGCAGATGAATGAAGTTACATGTTCAATTAATTTTGTACCATTGTGACATTGAAGGGGGGATTGTTGGAAAACAATGTCCCATGGTCAAAAGTTCAAGGTATCAATGTCCCATATGTGCTATAGTCCATTTTGCTTGAATTATCACAACATGTATAGATATAATTTGTAGTCCCTCTATAACTAAAGGCGCTAGGCCTCATGGCTAAGTCGCTGACCTCGCAAAGATCCCACGCGGGTACGATACCCGTCGGTAGAACAACAACGTTTGTGAAGAGAATATTTTGATGCTTTTGCTTTTACAACAGCGACATATCGCGATTGATTTTGTTCGTATCTTTCTACATAAGCAATCGTAGAGATTTATTAATGTGCTTTTGGAGGAGCTTTTGGAGGGTAATCAAAGCTATATAAGAAGAGCATTGGCTCATTGTTGATTCATCCTACACCTAGTTCAACACCAGGTTTGGTACCTCAATAGAGGTGGTGCTTCTTAGCACATGGGGCAGCCATGGTTCTATCTTGGAGCATGTTGAAGAGTGGCTATGGAGTTCTTCTTGAAGAAGAAGAGTATGCTCAAACTCTTGCTTATGGAGAGGACTTATCTATTAGCAGCTTGGTGGTATGGATCAGCCATTCACATGATGTATTTGAAGATTGCCTTCTACATGAAGATTTCGGGTTACTTCAAAGACATTGGATGGTGGTTAACATAAGATTTACATCTCATGTTAAGAATTCAAGTACATGTTCTCTTTATGCACATAGGTACTACTTGGAGTTTATGGAGGCAGCGGCATCCATATCAAGAGGAGTCCTATTCGGCATAGGTAAAAGAGAATCAGTATATGTATGCTTTATGCATATTTGGATGAGGTGCTCAAGAAGGTATGTTCATATGAGTTTAAGCATTTATGGCAGCAAACTTGTTAGCATTCTTTGCTACTTTTGTAAGTATGTGATCTTTTCACACATGTGTCTAACTTAGGGTCTTCCATAGCCTAAGTTCAGATGAGGGTTTGTTGATTATCAGTTTTAGACTGATCCTTCCTCTTTCTATCACTCATATTCACTCTTCTACAACCTATTAGGTCACACATCTCATATATATTCAAATTTCTATTCCTACATCTGGATATTCTTGTTACATTTGTACATTCACTCATCCATCTATTTCTCTTCACATAGAGTGGTTGAGATTTTGACTCTCACATTGTAAATTGAACATTTGTATACATGATAGTGTGAGTAAGCAGTGGCTTATGTAACACTTTACACATGTTGTCTAATCTTTCTCTATCTTTGTCTCATCATTTGTATGATTAAATGTGGTATGTTCATGTTTTCTCAATTTTGGAAGATTGTTGGATTCTATGTTGTAGATCCTGGACCTATGGAACTATGGACCTGTGATATTAGTTATGGGCCTACTAAATTTCCAACACAATGGCCAATCATTCACTAATCCAGGAGTGAAGTGCAAGTTTCTTTCTAGTCATTTAGTTCTTGGGGTCTAATTATATGGCTTGGTTTCATGACTATGATTCTTTTACTTGTTGCAATCCCGATTGGTGCACCCATTCATGTCTTGGGGATTTGGAGAAGGGATTTCTTCACTATCAAAATGAATATTTTGGTTTAAGTTCACAAAAAGATGCACATGCTTATCACACATTGCATGCTAAGTTTGGAAAATTTCACACTAAAATTATGGCTCTTCATTAAACTTGGGGTACTCCTTTTTGGCACACTTGTGATCTTCCTCATACATTGTGCACCATGTTAGTCACAATTGATGACTTTATGCATGCATGTTTGCATTATGCAAGAGAATCCTCACCTTACCATGATCAACCTAATTCTCTTTGTGATGGTACCACCATTATTGATAATGATATAAATGCATTCAAAGATAAACAAAGTGATGAATCTATTCCATTGCCATCTCCCCATTTTCATGATGAAAATGAGTCCATGAAAAATGACAAAGCTATTAATGATTGTGCTCCACCACAAATTGAAGATGCATTTATTGATCTTATAGGTGATGATTCTTTTACTCCTTATGATGATATCTTTGCATCTTATCATAATAAACCATGTATGAATGATACATTATTTAATCATGTTGCTATGGATAATGACATTATCATGGATCCTCCTATTTTTTATGCTGTTAAAATTTTTCATGATGATTCTTGTATTTGTGATCCCTCTTCTGATGATGATGATGACGATGATGATGATGATGATGATCATCATGTAAATTCTCCATGTGATAAGAATATTGAAAAGAATGAACCTATCTTTGACGTATATTTGGATGGTAAGAATAAGATGCATAATTCACATGCTTTGATAAGCACACATGATGTATCTTCCACATGAATGAAGCATATGTCCATGGAAACGAACTCACATGTTGTTTGCTTAACTTATGGTTGGAAGGAGTTCCATAAGTGTAAGTTTGATGGTCCTACCAAGCCTTGTGATGAGATTGTGGCTTTGGGTAGTGTCTCTTTGGATATGATGTATTATGGTAGGGATTGTGCATCTCTAGCTCTAGCCCTCCACGTCGAACTCCTAACACACAGAGATGTGTTCTCCTCCCAACCACGCCCGAGCGGCTGTCCTTCCAAGTATTATCAAGAGTCTCATACATGAGACCCCTCTTAAGTTACTTGTGAGAGTAATGATCAACTCTCGCCTCTTCTCTTCTACCCATATGTGTGTCAAGAGACACTCTCCTCATAAGAGGAGGCTCTTGGAGGCTCACTCCATGAGATATTGTGACATTTCCTTCCCCTTGAGAACATTTTCGTCCTCGAAAATGTAGATGAAATGTCCATAATGGTAGAAGAAAGTGCTCGGACTCCCCTGAATCCCATGTACTCTGTGTACATGGTCATCTCTATGTGTTGTTTGCCCATATCCTTCCCCTTAAGAAGTCTCATATGAGATCATCTCAAAGGTGGGAAACCATCTGAGTGGTGCCTACTATCTCCCATATACACTCAAGTTCCAAACTATCACTCCCATAACATATAACATCCTTAGAATGACCTAAGTCCATATGATGTTTACTCTATGCAGTAATAGTAAGAAAAGCAAGTGTAAGAGGTGCCAAACGTATAAGCTTGACCATACCATAATGGAGACAGTAAACCATATAATCCTCTAAAATATAGAACAAAGTCCCATAAAAAGTGACTTCAAACCCATCTAGGAGTACATGATAGATTGCCCTCATACCACTCTAGGTCTTGCTAACCTTGAGTGTAATCACAAGTAGTAGTTTTGTCTAAACTACCTTGTGAATTATGCAAATCCATCATGTAGCTCATGGTAGTAAAATGCAATCTCTACATTTCACCAACCAAGAAGTCTGTGGTTTTTCATCTATTACCTGTGGACTAAGTTCTATTGGAAGAGCATCGTTTGGAACTAGTGCAAACTCTAAAATTTCTCTTCCCTGTAGTTTGCCATATGAATGCAGAAAGCATTTCCTTTGAGCTTTAGATAATCCCTAAGTACCCATCCTCCTAACTGATGTTTACTCATCATACTCATGATGTAACACCAATTAAGAGTTTGGTACCCCAATAGGTTAGATATATCCCTATCTCCTAGAAACCCTAAAGAGAATAGTCATACTCAACTCCCAGTCTTACTAATGTCAATAACTAGATCATCTCATCTAGTCAAGGACCATCATTGGAAGTAAAAATAACTACTTCTCTCAAGAGTCTCTATACGAGAATCAATCTAACCATCATGATTAACTGATCTCCCTCTTGTCTTTGATAGAAGAGTGCCACTTCTATCTAGACAATCTAAAAGTGAGAAAGTGAACCTCTCTCTCTGTCTCTGTCTGTAATCTCCTTTAAGGAAAAGAGCTCTGGTAGTGGGATTTATTCCACTTTCCCTTTCCCTTTGAAAGAGATTCTGTAGAATCCAATTGCTCTACTCATCCATAAGTGAGAACATGCACATAAGTTCTCCATGTTTCTTTTTTCTTCCAAAATAGTGGAGAAAGAAACTCCCATGTGAAGGAAAATTATACTGAAAAGTAGAGTAAATGAATTCCTTCTGAAATAAAGACTAAGAGATGTTTTCCAAACACCTCTTCTGTGTAAAGGAAAACATACTGTATTCTTCTCCTATGAAGAAATCATGTTTTCCTTTCCTTGTTTCTCTTTCAAAGAATAGGAGCTAAAGTGAGACCTCTAAGCTAAAGTAAGATCTCTCGTCGTTCTCTGAGCTGATTCCCACTTTCTCCTTTCCTTAAAAGAGAAACTCATGAATTTATTTAGTCCTCTCTTCCATAACTAATGCATAATCCCTCATTACAGACATGACTGTAAAGATGGAGAACAAATCTCCCATAAGTAATGAAGGTATATGTAGTGAAAAGTGGAGAAAATAAATCCCTAATAAGGGTCGAAGCCCTCTACTAAAATGGTCAGCAATGATATGACATGATACCGTAAACACCTGTGTATCCATACTAAAAAGCTATCTCTGCCAACCATACTTTGTGCATGGATCCAATCAAACTGATGGAATTATCCTTCCTGAAAACTCATAATGAGTATGTGATACCAATGGTGATAAAATCACCTATCACATTCTCTACTGGAAGAATAAATCTTCCCTAAACTATGAAGGATAACTCCCAATCCTAAGGAGATGTCTACTAAGAGCTCTCCTCTGATCTAGTGAGACATGATGCCATGAATGATGAGTCCTTTTCTCCCTGGCCATAGAAGAAGAGTGCTCAAAGGGAAGTCATTTTCACCGTCCTATACCAGTGAAAACTTCTTCCAATTCACGGTACCATACCTACACTAAACTGAATATATATTCCATACATATGTAATGGAATATGCAGGTGGACTCTAATGAATCCCATATCCTAGAATCATGTCAGTGGACTCAAATGAGTCCCATGTCCTCGAACTAGTTAGTTTGGTTCTAGTCAATATATGACCATGGATATCCCTTTCTGTTCCAAACCAACTTGTTCTTAGGTACCTAGACAAGGTCTGAGTACCTCTCTGTAGATCCCAACATACATAATATGTATTGGGTACCCCAACTATTTCTTAACTAAGGGATCTATGCTCTGAATCATAGAGCTAGTGCCATGCCTGTGGCCTTCCTAACCATCACTCAAATCACATAAGCATCCGTCGATGCTGTCTCATGAAACCCATCTGTATGATCCCATCTAATTGGTTTCCTTAGTAGTGTAGCAGAAATGCTTCACTACTTGCTCAAGTGAGGTGTATCAGTGAAACTAATCACTCTTTGGGTATTCCTAATAATACCCCATAGTCTCGTAATCATACTGTGAGACTCGGAATCTTCACTACCTTGGAGATTATCAAACTGTATCTCCCGTACCTCTATGCAACTTCCTAAACCTATAGGATTGCTTGTGCACATTACTAATGGTGAAGGTGTAGCTCCTTTCGTTAGCAATCCTATGGTCTAAATCCATGAGGATTATGTGTAGGGATCCGATTACTACTGAAGTTGCCTTATGTATACTACTATGATGGTCCTAAGTCCATCAAATACATGCTTATAAGCATGCCTAAAACTTATTGATGTTTGCAGAAAGGCATGTTACTATGCCATAACATTCTTACCCTAAGGTAAGTGTGTATATAACGCCATGCGGTGGGAAAAATTTCGACAGCATTTCCCCAAGGAAATGGAATCCCAAAAAATTTTACCAAAAACTCAGTGGCACTCAGGCCACCCAAAAACATAGAGCTTGACAGGCCCATGACATGCATGCCATAAACTCATATATGGATTCCATGATCTGCAAAAACATAAAAACAAATGTTGGCAACCATTCTGTGTGTTGCCTAACCATATAGTTTCTGCAATCCTCTTTCCTGCAAACAATCAAAAAGTATACTTCTTGCCTGTCGATCCATACTTTAAAAATTTAAACAATGATCAACATTAGATGTATGCAATCCAATTTATGCATGTACATACAGAACATGCCATAACATAAATAAAATGCCTGAAAGCATAAAGCATACGTCCCTGAATGATTTTGTATTGGAGTTGCATGCATCTAGTTCTTCTCGATGAGCTTTGAGACCTCTGCACCTTTCTCCTCAGGTCCGAACATAAACTTTGAAGTGTCCGAAAACATCGGAGCACTCTCCAAAAAATAAAGCATGGTCATGTGATTACAAAAATAATGCAAATTTAGTTGAAAAATGCAGTAGTAATCCTTCTTTAGACCTGCAAAAAGCACTTTAGGACCTGCAAATGTTCATAAACTGAAATATATAGCATGTGCAAAGGAATCGAAGTGAAATTACTCAAATCGCCTTCCTGGTTTGTAAAATATAGCTCCCGAAAGGTAATCGCCAAAAACTGTTCAGACCTTTCAGAGCTGTACAGACCTACAAAAATACTTATTTTCCAAAATTTCTTTTAATAAACTGAAAGTAGACCTTGTGCTCTTCGAAATGAGCCATAGCACGTCCAATTTGGAGTTTTCTAGCCCAAGATATGGCCATTCCAAGCGGGACATGCCAAACTAGTGGATTGTTGGAGGGGCTGGAAAAAGTGTAAAAATGTGATTTTTGGGGTGCCCAAAAGCATTCTTCCATCATGCAAATCCTAAAATTCTCTCCATAACCTCAGAGAGTGGTATATGAAGATGCTTGGGCCTATTTTTACCTTTCCAAATCCTCCCTTTGTGCATGCTAATTCGCTCCCCAAAAGAGGCCTAAACCAAAGTTTTTACTCTCATGTAAAAACTTAAATGGGAGCTCTTAGCAAGCTTCTAATACACTCTAAATGTGGATTTCTCTTGGATTTTATACCATAATCCATGGGAATCCTCTTAAATGATCTTTATTCTTACTCCCAGAAGTGGAGTTTGGCAAAAATTAACATCTATATTTTTTCCAAAAGGTGCGGGAAGGGGTTTTTGAGGAACTAAAATTCCTCCTTAACTTATCATTTTAATGAATCTAATGATTCGTCTATGAAGTCCATACACATACTCTCAGTATATGTACTTTTTCCCATCCATCCGTAGCTATCGCACCTCTTTTTCCCTCTTTTAAAATGGGAATTTCTTAGATTTAGGTGCTGAAATTTTTTCTCAAACTGTGATGGAAGGGGGTTTTGTGGAACTTAAAACTCCCATCATACTGAGGTATATTTTGGATTTCTTGATTTTATATGGAAGTCAATACACTAGACTATAGGTGTGCATGATTTTTCCTACCAAACTAAGAAAAATCGCGCTTCGTTTCCCTTCCCCAAAATGGTTACTAGTAAAAAATAACTCCTGTGAAAATCACAAACAGGGCCACTTCCTAGATACCCGAAGCTTACTCTTTCTTGAAGTTTGAGGGAATCCTCGATTCAAGATGAGAGTATATATCTCATTCTCTCCATATGCAAGATTTCCCTCCTTCTTTTGCCTTCCGAGAGAGACGCCCTTGTCTCTTAATTTCTAAAAATAACAAGAAAGCTCATACCTGTGGTTAAGATAGACTTCCATCCTTTTGGTTTTTGTATGATGGTGTCGGAAAGTCCATGGAAGGAACGCTCCTCGTATAGGCTCTTCATAAGGAATAGGTACATCGAATTTGCATCTTTCCTGTCTATTCTTGTTCCTCATTCGAAGTTGCATGTTTACTCCTTTCCTTTCAACTATGACGGGGAAGAAAAGTTGAAGCTTTTCTGATGCCAAGGTTGCATTCTTTTTTAGTTATCCATGTCTAGAACTTGAAGAAAAAACCCATTCTTGATTATGCATCTTCCCCTTCGACACTAGTCAAATCTCCATGCCCGTGCACTATGAATTACATAATATAGCGCATGCTCTAGTTCACAAATGTAGCAAGGCACCTTGGGTAGATTGTTTTCCTCCCATGTTGGGGGCGTGAGTTCAAATCCGATAGCCAGCGCCTGCGAAAACGAAGCCAAAATGTTGCTCTGATATCAATTCTGATGTGACTACATTTTGGAAGCCGAATTCTGATGTGACTACTTTTTGGAAGCCGTTTGTGGTAGCATCTCTAGCTCCAACCCTCCACGTCGAACTCCTAACACACAGAGATGTGTTCTCCTCCCAGCCACGCCCGAGCGGCTGTCCTTCCAAGTATTATCAAGAGTCTCATACATGAGACCCCTCTTAAGTTACTTGTGAGAGTAATGATCAACTCTCGCCTCTTCTCTTCTACCCATATGTGTCAAGTGACACTCTCCTCATAAGAGGAGGCTCTTGGAGGCTCACTCCATGAGATATTGTGACATTATGGCAATGAATTTTGGACTTGGAAGATTGTAATCAATGGACATAAAGACAAGCGAAGAGAAATGAAGTTCAAAGCTTGGCAACATGATGTGGAGACTATACACACTTGGCATCATTATGAAGAAAAGCTTGGAACCATTCTTGAAGCATGGACTGTGGATGATATTCTATGTTCATATTGACTCACTCTTTTGGAGTCAATTACATATCTTGTATCCAAGGAAATGGCTCTTCATGTATTTGAAAACATATTCTGCTATGATGTATCTTACCCATAGTGATAAAATGTAAATGATGAGATAAACCTTACCCAACAACTTTGCATTTGCATATAGAGCATTTAAAGGGGTTGCTTATTGTGTAAGTGAGTAGTAGCTTATATATCTTGGCTACTACTCACTTACACAATAAGCAACCTAGGACATTGGAATGCACTATGTGGGTTCAAGTCCTCCATGCATGCCATTGTTCACATTAAATTATGGTTGATTTCTTCACTTAATAATGCTTGATTAAGGTTCAATTGAAATCTTGCCAAAAGGGTGCTATGAGGAGTCATGAGACCCATATGAATGGGTGTAAGTGGAGAATTGAAGTGGCATTAAAAAAATTATAAATAAATGGGCTTGGGTTAATGAAAAGATGGACTCTCGATTCTTGGATGTCGGGGAATTGCTGTTAATCTCTTATGTTGTTCTTTGTTATGAATCTATCATTTGCATCACATTCACGTATTTTTTGTACATGCATGGTTGTGCAACCACCTATTGAGAGGTAAACATAAATCTCTCTAACAAGTATTTATCATCTTTTCAATGACGAATAAGGGATGCCTAGGCATGGTCATTAATGGTACTGGCATTTTAAATTATATTTCAAAAATTTTCATATTTTTATAAGAAATTAATGATGAATTTGTTACAACATTTTTTTGTGATAGAGGCAACATGAAATTTATGATTATGGATTTGGAATAAATTCATTGCACATGTTTATTTTTCCAAATGTATTTTAAAAAATTGGACATGTGATTAGTGGTATAATGACTTGGGGTAATAGTTTATCAAATAAATGACTTTAATTATATGATTATTGTTTTCTTGTTCATGACCTATAGGTCTAATATTTGCTATATATTTTTCTGCATGTAGTATGGGCTAAAACTACGATTGATTGCCCCATTATCATGTGAAACATAAAATACAAAATAAATTTATACATAAGTATGTCAGTTCATTATATTTTTGAGAGTTGATTTGAAGTATTATTTGAGCTTTGTAAGTGTTACAAAGATCCTAAAATTAGGCCAAGATATCTCTATAGTTTTTCATTCATGTGGAAGAAGAATTGATGTCCTATAGAAATGATTGGTAGTTGATGAATGATTACATCTTAATTTTTCAATAAATAGTTGTATTGACACATATTCATATTCTTGATTGATCTATAGAATTTCTACATAGTCTTTTGATGAGTACAACTTAAAATATTTATTTAATCCTCTTTTTTTTTCATCACACCATTAATTAGTTAAAAGATTGGCTAGTAACATATCTTGATACTTAAGTATAATTTTTTCTCATGATGGACTATTTGGTAGTGTTATGCACGTCTCGCTGGGTGTGCATTTTTACTTATGTGAAAGATTGTGAATTGCATATTTAGTAGTCTATAAGTAGGTTTCTATGAATACAACATCATAGAGAGAAAGAACTGGAAACTATCATCCATTTTCTAGCCCTTTTATTCAATATTGGATGATATTGGATGAGATTTATGCAGTGGGATTCAGACATTTGGCTGACTATGTATGGGATCTTAGTCAGAAAAATATATATGTTAATAATACATATATATTGAAGATAAAGGCAATAAACATGAAAAATATGAGTTAAAAGTCTCCTCATATACATGAGTGATAATTTCAATATTAACTATGAAATAAAACAATACATAGGATTATTGGTTCTTACAATAAATGGTGCAAAATCCTCTTATCGAACATCTATATGTATATTCACTTAAAAGGTTTTTGGGGGATTACCAATAATAATGAGATTGATTTGAGAGGTTGATAATATCAATGATGATGACCAGGAAACAACCATGAGGATCTACTAAAAAATCTCAAGCATCTTTATCCTATGGAGTAGTTATATTAGTTTGCAACTTTGTTATAATGATATTAGTATGTCTTTTAATCCAAACACTAGAAAATTTTGATATCTTGAAAATATATTAACCAAAGAATGTCCTTAAAAAGAAATTAAACCTCAAACTTAGATTTTTTTGGAAATTATGAATACAATGAGGGTAAAAAAAATTCAAACTCTAAATTTAAAGCAAAAATTGAATAAATTTGAAAACACAATGGTTCTCTATGATTAAAGAAACATAAAAAAATAATTTTAATCAATCCTAAGAACCATGATTTTGGATCAACTTATAAGAACAATATGTATTTTTTTGGTTCAAACTATTTATTAGTTTTTGGTTTGCTAAGGGAAATTGTTCTTGGTTTTTACACGGGAGTGTTGAGCATTGTTACTTGTAATCACAGTATACCTCAAAAGGTTTTTTTTTTGTTACCTAATACTTGATATAGTAGGGATATCTTCCTTAACTACTTTGAATAGTTTTTTTTATATAAATTTAGCACACTTGATGATGTTAGGATACAATTTGTTTAACAAAAATATGTGTTCTCCATTCTATTTTGAAATTAAATTGACAAAAGGAAAATGTAAAAATTTAGACCTTTTTATTCTCGAATTCGGAGAAAAAAATTAGGCTAGGATAGAAAATGGATAGCAAGGGAGTGGGTGTGAGTACCTTCCTTCTCATTAGAGCATACAATATTAACATTTGTTTCTCTGGATGATGGTAGATAACAAATGTTCTATCCCTATTTGTTTGTATTTTGTGGATTTTAGGAGAAGCAAGTCTTGAATATCTTGGACATACCTTTTATATTTTCACGTTCCCAAAGTTTCTAATTCTTCTGAGAACTTGTAAATAAAATTATTCTCCAACATGAAAGGAAATTTCTTGCCTCTTAGCATTGCTATATGTTTTATCTCTCTTATAGGATTCCGTAGGTTTTCTTTAGCTACCTTCAACTTATAGTTCATATCTTCCAAGAAATATTTGGTGGATTGGAGTTTCTTGATTTGTAATTGGAGCAAATATGGGAATTTTTTTAGAATGCATACATTAGCATGAATGGACTAAACTAAATTGCATAAAGCTTGTCACTCTTGTCAGAAAAATCAACTAGGGGTAAGTAGTCTTCCCAAATAGTTTGGTTTGCAGATACATATGCTCTCAACATATCTTCAAGTATTCAATTGGATCTTTCGATTTCCCCATTCAACTATGGATGTTTAACATTACTCATGCTCAAGTTTGTACCTTATCGACATAAAACAAGTCTCTAGAAATGGGTAGTGATTTTTCTATCTCTACCTAATACTATGTCTTATGGTAGACCATAGAGTAGATAGAGATGTTTAACAATTAATTGTTGCTAATTCTAGAGTTCTAGTTGTAGTAGGAGTAGGAATGAAGTGATCCATCTTAGTTTAGTGCTCTACTATAACCCAAATTGAGTCATGCCCTTTTTGGGTTCGAGGTAATCCCTTCATAAAGGCCATAGAAATAAGTTCCCATTTTCCATTGAGAATTTTCAAATGGTGTAAACAACAACCAATCTTAGACTTCTTCACTTTATTTACTTGACATTTTGTACATTGAAGTACATAGTGTTGTACATCTTTATGTGCACTTGGACATCAAAAATGTCTCTTGAAAATTTCATAAGTTTTGTTGACTCTTGGATGCCCTACACCCCGAGCATCATGACATTAAAAATATAACATTTCTTCTTAAATCTTTATGGCAAGGTACACACTCTTCTCCTTTATATGATAAATATCCATCCTTCTTAAACTATCTTTTGAAGATTTTTTTAATGCAAAAAAATCACATTTTGACTCTTCGCCAAAAAAATTGTTTCTCTTAGGATCTTGAAAAACTTTTCCAAATGATCTAGGTGGGCAATTGTATACTATTGTGAACAAGTATGTTATAAAAATTCTACAATTAATTTATCCAAATAAGATCTTAGATTTGTATTCATCATGTTCATAAAGATAGTAGGGGCATTTTTCATCCCAAATGGCATGACTAAGAATTCAAAGTGTCTGTACTTGGTCCATGAGGTTGTCTTCAGGGCATCTTCTCATTAATTGATGGGTTTGGAATCACTTTTCTATGGGATTTTGGTTTATATTTCAAATTATTTTATGGCGTATTATCTCCATTGCTTATGGTCAAGCCTCTATAGCTTGGTACTTTACAATTAATTTCCACATTACTACTCCATCAGGGATACATCATTTTCTATGGACTTAGGTCACTTTGATGATATCCGATATTGTGAGAGTGATAGTTTGGAAGTTAGGTAATAGGCAAGTTTCCCACCTTTCAGATGATCCCTTATGATACTTATAAAGGGGGAGGGTATGGTGAAGCAACACACAGAGATGACCATGTACATTGAGTACATGGTGTTCAGGGAAGTCTGTGCACTTTCTTTTACCATGATGGACATTTCATTGACATTTTTGAGGATAAAAATTGTTTTAGGGGGAAGAAAATGTGACATAAGGTGTGAACCACCACTTATGTTAGCATCGGCAAGTTTTCCACATGGCAACCCTAAAAGCCATTTCCCTATTGGTAGAGAGAGAAGGAGTAAGCAACTCCATTGTGGGTCTCTAGAGTTAGAATGATGATTGAAGATGGGGGGGTGAGTCATTTGTAGTTCTTTGTGTGTCTCCCTACTCCATCCATATGAAAGATCACTGGGTACCCTGCAATCATGGTAAGAACAAAAGATGTGCAAAGGGGCTTAAAAGGGAACAATTCTCATGATAGGTGGAAAATTTTTGCAAAGATGAAGAGAGAAGGTGAAATTGCATCTAGGCACAGATATCGAGAGAATATCAAACACGATTGATGACACAATAACCTAAGCAATCCATGATTGGATCAATAATAGCTTTAAGATACTGATGTTGTGTGAAAGAAGATCATTCCTTCCACACAAGAGAGTGAGTGAGTACGTACCCTCCCATCTAGCTCCATCCATATATATGTTCCTCTAGGCTAAGGGGGTGCATGTCCTAGGACTCATTCAAATGTGTCACATGTGAAAACTTTGTGAAGGGTTATCACATGCCTTATAAATCAAATGAGGTTTATCCTCTCACATACACACCAAGGTCACACTTGGAGAAGCTTCAAGATAAATCAAGATTCAATAGGGATCTTAAATAAATAAATAAATAAATAGCCCAAGGGTTCAAACCAAGAGTTTTAGCATGTGAAAAGGGTAGCTGAAGGTTAATTGTATAGCAATACCTAAAATGATCAAGAAAATATGCCATTAAAATCTAGAAAATTTCATTTTTCATACATAGAATTATAAATTTCTTTCCAATTTTCCTAATCCTTCAATTCATTGAATATAGTAAAAATGGAATTTTCATCATTAAGGGATTGCATCAATGGAAAAAATGCATATGTGGCTTCTTTAATCTTCAACAGATACTCACTAATAGACATATCAAAAGACTTCTCCATGTGGTTCATCGCATTCTAGAATTGAATCTTTGTAATCTTTGTGATTGTAATATATAAAAATTACAATGTGCCCCATGATTGCTTGAATTCAACTACCTACTATAAATGATCAATCATGGAATCTATCAGTCTTAAAGAAAAACAAACTTATTTTTTCTCATTTTGAGATTCCCATAATTCTATATGATCAAAAGTTGCACCTTACATGGAGAGCTCTTGTTCTTGTATATCACTTGTAATTTCTCACTTTGAGCTTCGGTGGTTGTTTGCATTTCTTTATAAGTTAATTTGTTCCAAAAAAGAGAGCTGTTCTCAACAAATTTCAATGTGTTTATGCAAAATACACATTAGAAAATGTATGTCACCCAAACATATATTTATGTGAAAAACCTCACTTTTTGTATGTGTAGGAAGCACGTTCATGATGAATAGCCTATAAATGATATAAAGTAAGAAATTTCCTATGCAATGATCATAGCCTATCACAAGCACTAGATGAAAGAAAAATGGATTCACTTACAAAACAATATCATCTCGTGAGTCCTTCACAATTCAATTACTTGAGGGATCTTTGTAGGCTTGCAATATTTGACATTGTGAAAAAAGAAAGGT
The DNA here is from genome assembly GCA_020310875.1 of Ceratopteris richardii. Classification (NCBI taxonomy): domain Eukaryota; kingdom Viridiplantae; phylum Streptophyta; class Polypodiopsida; order Polypodiales; family Pteridaceae; genus Ceratopteris; species Ceratopteris richardii. Next base: position 68,797,394 of record CM035434.1, read on the forward strand.
GTATGTCTTCTTTTTCTCTCAAAAATTACACATGAAACGCTCAACCCCTCTTTCATATCTATGTAAAATGTATAGGCGCCATCTTTTCTCATTCAATTTAACTTGTCAGAAGATCATTAGAAACAAAAAAATAAGGGTAGATACACACATGCATGGTTGCATCTATGTGTGTATATGTACGTACGTATGTATGTATGTTTGTTTGCTTGTATGTATCATGTATGTATACGTTGTATGTATGTATGTATTTGCTGACTTGTGAACCCTTTAGATAAGCTAAAACATGGTATACTTCCTTCAAATGAGTAACTTCAAAGTATATAGCATAGTTACAAAGTTCAAAATAAAGCGGTTTCATTGTTACCAAATAGGTAAGTAGTAATAAAATACCCCTAATTAAAAAAAATTAAAGAATTGAGAAAAATACAAGACAAGAAAAAATTTAATATCATTCTCTGAACACAATTATATATGGACCACCAAGAGACTAACCATTAAGGATGGCAAAGTATGGATGTACTTATATAAGTATGTATGTAAGTATGCTAAGTATGTATGTAAGTATGCAAAGTATGTATGAATGTAAGTAAGTAAGTAAGTAAGTATGTATGTATATATATGCATGCACATAATGTCAAAGACCCTTCAACAGTAAATATTATAGATCTTTGTACATTTAACAGACTATGGACAGAAGTGAAAAAAATAAATTGCACTACCAATATCTGACAATACACTACTAGAAAAAGGGGGGCATAGCGACGCCCCCCATTGAAAAAAAGTGGGTTTTTTCGCTTATGCGACGGGAGCATCGCATAAGCGACGAAACTCTTTTTTATGAAAGAAAAAGAAGACTTGTTGCATAAGCAATACAAACCATCGCTTATGCAATGCTAAATATTACCATCGCTAATAGCATCACTATCTAGAGACCCTCCTAGCGACATTGGCAAACTGAAGAGCATCGCATAAACGACGTGACATTTCAGAGCGTCACATAAGTGATGCGCTAGAATGTTAAAAAAAAATTTCAATCTCTTCCGGCACATTTGTGCCGGGATTGAGACACGAGAGAGAGAGAGAGAAAGAGAGAGAGAGAGAGAGAGAGAGAGAGAGAGAGAGAGAATGCACACACAACCAAGGAGCTAGCAAGAGAAGCAAGAAGGTATGCTCACACACACATACACACACAGATTTACACACAAATATACACATGCATACACACACATATACACACATAGACACACACACATATACACATAGACAAACACACATACACACATAGACACACACATACACACATAGACACACACACACATAGACTCATGGACACACATACACACACACATACACAAATTTACACACACATACACATGCATACACACACACACATATATATGCACATAGACATATACACACACACATACACCCACACATACACACTTGTTTACACACACACACACATAGACACATACAGACATAGACACACACATATACACACATAGATGCAGACACACATACACACACACATACACACATACACACATACACACACATATACACATACACACACACATACACACATAGACACATACACACACATACACACACACATGCACACAGATTTACACACATATACACATGCATACACACACATAGACACACACACACATAGACATACACATATAGACACACACATACACACACACATGCACACATAGACACACACACATAGACACACACACACATACACAAACATAGACATTTACACACACACATACACACATAGACACACACACACACACATACACACATAGACACACACACACACATAGACACACACATTTACACATAGACACACACACATACACACATAGACACACACACACATGCACACATGCACACATGCACACATGCACACACATACACATAGACATACACAAATTTACACACACATACACATGCATACACACACATATATATACGCACATAGACACATACACACATTTACACACACATACACATACACACATAGACACACACACACACACACATAGACACACACATACACACATAGACACACACATACACACATAGACACACACATATACAAACATAGACACACACACACATACACACACACATACACACACACATACACACACACATACACACATATACACACACATACACACACATATACACACAGATTTACACACAGATATACACATAGATTTACACACACACATACACATGCATACACACACATATATACACACATAGATACACACATTCACACATAGACACACACACACATGCACACACATACACACATAGATGCACACACATACACACATAGATGCACACACATACACACATAGAGACACACACACATACACACACACATACACACACACATACACACACATACACACACATACACACATAGACACACACACACACATAAACACACACACATAGACACACACATACACACATAGACACACACATACACACATAGACACACCCACATACACACATATACACACACATAGACACATACACACATAGACACATACACACACACATATATACACACATAGACACATACACACACATACACACACACATTTACACACACACACACACATACATACATAGACATACACACACATAGACACATGCATACACACATAGACACACACACACATACACACACACATACACACACATACACACATAGACACATACACACACATACACACACACATAGACATGAATTTAGACACACATACACATGCATACACACACACATATATACACACATAGACACACACACATACACACATACACACATACACACATAGACACATACACATACACATATATACACACATTTCCACACATACATACACATGCATACACACACATATATACACATACACACGTATATGCACACATAGTCACACACACATACACACACATACGCACAGATTTACACACACACATGCATACACACACATATATACACATACACAGGTATATACAGACATAGACACACACATACATACATAGACACACACACACATACACACACATACACACATAGACACATAGATACATACACACACATACATACACACATACACACACATGCATACATATGCATACATAATGCACATGCATATGCATACATACATGCTTACATGCATACACACACATACACACACATACACACACATACAAACACATACACACATATGCACACACATACACACATAGAGACATACACACACATACACATACAAATTTACACACACACACATACACATGCATACACACACACATATATACACACATAAAAACTAACATAGACACATATACACACACACATACACACACGCACATATACACACACACACATACACACATAGACACATACACACTTACACACACATACACAAATAAACATACACACATATACACACACATACACAAATAAACATACACACATATACACAGACACATACACACATACACAATTACACACACACATCCACACACATTTACACTCACACATACACATGCATATAGACACATATATATAGATACACACATAGACACACACACACATACACACACATGGACACATACACACACATATATGCATACACACACATAGAGACATACACACACATATATGCATACACACACATAGAGACACATACACACACATACACATACATGCATACAT